>SCHK01030792.1:0-12544 GCA_004124795.1 Poropuntius huangchuchieni
AAGGCCCCTCCCACTATAGTTTGACTGACAGCAGCATTTCAGCATAAACTGGACTGGTGTCTTACCTCAGCCCCGCCCTGTGGGAGCCGTCATCAGTCCGAGATGCAGACAAGCTCTTAAGCGATTGAGGGGTTTTATTGTTGGACGTAATAATGAACATAGCAGTAGTCATTTACTTCCGACATCTGAGCCGCTGAAGACGCAGACGATTAACTTACGTTTGGTTCTTAAGGGGATTCACCCTTGGTCTACCTAAATGCGTTTATGTTCGTACAAATCATTCATGATCCAGCCCATTACTGCCTCTGAAGGGCTACCATCCTAGAGAGTTTAGTTACAAGCCCAACCAAAACACTCCTGAACCAGCTAATCAAGGTCTTCAGGATCTCTTGAAAAGAACAGGCAAATGTGTTGGAAGAGGGTTGGAAATGAAGTCTTCAGGAAGGTAGCCCTCGAAAAAGCAGAGTTGGCTACTCCTGATATAAACCAATAAATTTAAACCTAGAGGTTCCTAAGCACTACACATTTTGGATGTTTCCAGTAGTGGACACACCCGATTTGAAAACCCTTTGGCTGAACTGTCCCAGCTTGGTTGATTAACCCCTTGCATCTTTACTTGTCATGTTGACCACTACTTGTGTTGTAGTAACAAAATGCAGACAAATCCATGACTCAAAGCTCATACGTCATAAACAGCAAGGCCACAATTCCGAGATCATAATCTCACCATGGCCAGCAACGGTTTGCATGCAAAGTACGCTGGATTACTCTGGATTAACACGGCACTCTCTGCATCTTCATATTTCCAGGATGGCTGACTATTCAGGCATGATATAATGCAGTTAACCACACACACGCATACACACAAAAAAGAAACCATTGCAACCATAAAGCCCCTGACCTAGATCCTAACACACTGTCAAAATCCGTTATTGACTTGTTTAACCACAGCAAATATCATCCTCCACTGCGTCACTTTAAAAACGACCTTTCGGTTGCAGAGTTTTTCTTCCTTGTGCTAGAAGCTTGTAGTGGCAGGGCGAGCAGGGGATTTCTCATTGAAGCCAGATTGTGATCATGACCGATCTGCAGGACGGCTTCCTCTCTCGCTCTCGACACACACATGCACACTTTTCACAGCCTGAAACTTGGAACGGAGGTCTGGTTTAGTAAGGAAGGAGAAGGAAAAGAGAGGGTGTGTGTCAGAAAGGGAGGGCTGAAGAGAAAAAGGAAAACAACAAAACAGAAAAAATGATCTGTTTAGAGGAAAAAAGTGTAGGGCGACTAGAAACAGTTGAGGTTAGCTGCAGTAACTCATTTTTAACACCATGACTTTCTCACGATAAAGACTCTAAATATTTCTCATCAGGGAGCCGTGAGTGATGACAGCTATTAATTCCTCACACCAGCAGGCATGGTGGCAGGTTTGACAGTGATAGGGGCTCCCTCTTTTCAGCCACACACCAACACAGCGGCCCATGTCAAACTTCACAATCCAAACTACTGCAAAGCCTTTGCAAAGACAGATGACCTTCATTCGACTCTACTCTTCTGGAGTTACTCTTCTCAACATGTGCCTACTCTTCCTACCTAGGGACAGTTGACAAGAGGCCAAAAAACTCTGGCAAGACCACAGCTGTAGCAGGTGTTCAGGACACTGTCGTTTAGGGGCTGGTTCTCTTGTGTTGGCAATACTTCTGTGGCTTCCCTCACTTGAGAGGAAGGAACATGAAACCTTTGTCTAAATCTGTTGGAAAGGGAGGCACACATTTTGACAGTGTGGTTGACAAATAAAGATTTACGGAAGGTTAAAGAAGGTTTGCGGTAAGGTGAGTCCATTTGAAATCTAGTGCCAATTTATTTATTATTGAAGTGTCTTCTGGCTACAATAAGGGTTTGTGACCTTCCAATGCACCAATTTGAAATGAAGTATTTTAAATCCAGTGCAATACTTGCAGCATTCTTTTAAACTCTAGAGTTTAAGTGCCCTTAAAAGCAATTTAAACACTTAAATTGCTCAAGGTCACCAAGTCACTCTTGGTTGATAGTAGTTGTTATAACTCAACTGATTTCTCCAATTGTCTATGCTCAACATGTTAAATAGCAAATAGCAAACAAAGTTAATGGTCACTTTTGTCACTGCTGGCAGTGTGAATGCATCATTAAGGCCTGGACTGATCAATTTGCAGAATCTTCAACACACCTTAATTAAACATACCTGAACCAGCTAATCAAGGTCTTCAGAATTACTAGAAACTTGAACTTGAGCAGGTTGCAGCTTAAGTGTACAGGAAGGTGACCCTTTCAAGAGCAGCATTGGATAATCTAAACTACAGTCAACCAATGGTTAAGGAAGATTTAATACCACATCCTAATAACGCCATAGTCAAACTGTATACATTCAAACACTAAAATGTGACCGACACACCCTTAACACCCTCGCATAAACAGTCAGGTGCAAATGTACACAACACTACCAAACAAAGAGGCAATTATAATTACACAATGTCTCCTTCCTTCAGGGTCCAACACTCCCTTCCCAGCTGCCAATCTATCCCACTAACAGCAGAGATTTACAGGCTAATTGGCTGGTTAATTGTAGTAAGGCACAGGTGTTGGAGGCTGGAGGTACAAAGAGAGAGTTCCTAGGTCAATTTCAAACCATGAACCAAAGAGAAACTAGCTTTGTTAAAAAAAAACAAATGTTGTGTAACTAGAGAATAGGTAAAATCTCTGTTGAACCTGAATTCATATTGTAGGAGCCTGGAATAATTTCCATATTTTTTGACTAATGAATTTTCATGACTTCTCCATGACCTTTTTTAGCTGTTTATGAATACTGGGTAAGGACTTTTGGAATCATTCCATTTTAGTGATTCGCTAATGAATCGTTGAGAGCGATTTGTGAACTGGTTTGACTGATTCATTGAAAAGAACAATTTGCAACATCTTATTTCTGTAATAGTCTAAGCTGTTTCAAGACTTCTAACATTAAACGATAATTAATCCATGACTTTTCCAGGCCTTGAAACTTCCTGATATTTTCAGGTTTTCCATAATCGAGGGATCCCTGTTGTTTTATGTGTAATGATATATAGTATGTGTGTTAAGCAAGCATGTGTTATACGTAAACACCATAACCTATGGGACACCAGCACAGAAGGGTTACTCTCTTTCAAACAGATGGTTCTTCCACACATACGCTACACTTATAATGTACCATCTGGTCTTGCAATGATAGAGAGCCTAAAAGTCTCTAATACACACACACTCATTAACCAGTTTGGTCTCTTTAAATAAGTCTATAAGATTAAAACACTTTCTTCTTTGATGCAGGCAAGAAATAAGTTCATGCACCGCTGAATTATGACACCAATTAAAACAAATGACAAGATCGCTGTGTGAGAGCTTGAAGTGTGAAATCCTACATTTCAATGGCTACATTCACAGTCAGGGTTTGGGATTTACAACTGTATTTAATAACAGGTGTGAGTCTCATACAACAGCTTATAGGAGCAGCTGAAATATAATCTGTATGAATGAATAACCAATGTCAATGCTATGAATTATCATACTGGTTTGAAAAGACTGGGACTGTAAATGGTTTTTTTTTCACTTTTTTTGTTCTTTCCCTGTCTGACATGGGCCTGGGAGCCACATTTCCATGCCACAGTTTTAGTACTTCCTGTCAGTTGGCAGTTCTGCTGATAACAGAGAGAGAAGCCTTCAATATGGTAATCTACATTTTAATGCCAGAGTAATAAACATAAAAAATTCCATTCCTGATACAACAGACGTGAACCAACAAGACAAAGTGAGAGAGAAAGATAAAGAAGGACTTTACAGAAGAAGAATACAATGATCTTACAGGGAGTTACCAGGGCTTGGTAGCAGCAGCAGTTCACTAATGGGCCACATTCACTTAACAGAGTGTTGTAAAATTCTCATATATATGCCCAGACATGCTGCTAGCACCTGAAGCAGATGATGATGGTGCACTTTCCCCTTCTGGTTAATTACACTGTGGAAAACATGGGGTGGAAGTTCTCGATGTGAAAGAGAGGGACAGAACAGATCATTCAAAACTAACAAACAAGGCAGAGGATGAGAGTCTGAGTAGAAGGGAGAGAGAAAAAACCCAAATGTTAGGCAAGCACAAGACATCTGACTCACTCTCTAGAGAGTAAAAGCAAACTATGAAAACACCTGAACCTGCCATGGTGTCAATTAGAGATAATGACTTTTTACTTGTTGCCACAGTAACTAGCTCTTGCAGCACTGGCAGATGGCTGTGGACATTTTTTTTTCTGCTTGTTTTCTTCAGAGAGGGCAACTCAAAAGACCAAAAGAATCAAATACTTTCAGCCTTTTTAAAGGATTAGTTCACTCAAAAATGAATTTTCTATGTATTGTTTACTCGTTCTCATTCCATATGACTGATTGACTTTCATGGAACACAGAAGAAAAATATTGAAGAATGTACTGGCCGTTCTTTTCATACAATTACAAGGCTACTGAAGCTTTCAGTCTCCAAAATTGACACAAATACACAATTATACTACCATTAATGTGGCCCATTCAACTTGCATGCTACATTTAAGGTCTTCTGAAACTAGCTATATGACAAAAATAAAAAGTTGCTATGAAACAGAAGTAGCTTCAGAGTAAAAAGATGTATACAGGTATAGAGAAGAAAAAAAAAAAAAAAGAAGTATGCCAGGGACTTGTTTCCAGTGTTGCCAATGCCAACTCAGCGAATTTGTCACTAGATTTAGCGACTTTTTTCAAAAAAAAAAAAAAATGACTAGAGACAAGTCTAGCGACTTCTTGGACTTGGCAAGTCTCTGTGATCGCTGGTACTGCCGCAATACCGATTAGCGTGAGGTTAGCGCGCACGCACCTCTTTCTCTGCGTCTTTTTTTTTTTTTTTACAGTCTATGGTCTGGTCTGTTTAGCAAGCACCTGAAAGGAACAGCGTGTTCAGTTAAAATAGATATTATGTTGCAAAAAGGCGCAATGACGTCATGAATATGCTAATTATCGTATGGCGTCATCTAGCGACATTTAGCGACTTTTCAAACTGGCTTTAGCTACTTTCCATTGAGAGAAGTTAGCAACACTGCTTGTTTCAATCCATCAGTAGAGTTTAAGTGGACTAAATGATTGAAGAAGTCTGGCATATGTCACTAGACACTGGTCTGTTGTTTCACTGGAAGATCAAGTTATGATATTTGAATTAAAAATAATTAAGTTAAAAAAGGCATAAGATCAATAACATGCATTAAAAGATAGATAGGATGAATTTTCATTTCATTATGGACTTGATTCTAATAAATTTTTGCATTCTTTCTTAATTTTGAAAGCTGTGGTCCACATTCATACTAATTTCATGGCCTAAACAATTTCTGTAATATATCATCACTTTCTGTTTTGTCAAAACCAGATACCCAAGGAAACCAAAAAAGCGAGAGAGTATGTGTATGTTTTTCTTGCTTGGTCAGACTCACCTCTGGCTTTGGCAGTTGCAAAAACAGCCCTGAGGCAGCCAGAGGTTGGAGGGTTTTGTGCTTGCTCGTCCATTTTAAATGGGCATTCAGACGGGGAATGCCATTAGCCCCATCCTGCCTGCACTGACTCAGCCATGGGCAGCAGTAACCTCAGACTCCTCAGAACAGCAGTCGACAACCTTGCTCTTAATGCGCCGGCCGTCTCGGTTATACCTGAAGAACCAATCCACTATTACACCAACACATTTTAAGCTACAGCATGTAATTTCTGCACCACTAGATATACAAAAACTGAATTGCAAGGCGTTTATTTAGACCTAGAGAAAGCTATTCGTTAGCATTGGCAGTAATCTTAATGAGAGTTCCTCTGAAATACATCAAATTTGCATAAAGGACCACAGACCTGCAGAATGAACTACTAAAATATTGCAGCCAATCATAGGAGCTGAATTATTTGACACTGGTAACTAGCCTAGTTGTTCAGTTTGATTCTGGAAACACTATGCAGATATAAGGAATACTTCACCCAAAAATGGGAAAAACGGAAACAGAAATGATTTCTAAAGATCAAAAAGGATGTAAAATTACCATAACACAACTTGAATAGACTAAACTTTATGCCCTTTTCCACCAAAAACTACGCTTGTTATAGGGTTAGTTGTTTGAATCACGAGAATAAACCTGATTGGTCGCTTGCATGAAATGCTTTTATGATCTCTTTATGAGCTTTTGAAGTAACGTACTTTCAATAGAGAAACAGAAATATCTGTTTCATAAATATCTTCAATTGTGTTTCAAAGATAAGCAAAAGTTTAATGGGTTTGGATCGACATAAGGGTAAGTGATAACGTTAAATAAATGACAGAATTTTCAATTTTCAGTCAATTATCTTTTTGTGACCTGACCTTTGAGTCAAGAACCATTTAAAAGACCCGACTCAAAAGAATGATTCGTTCATGAATCATTCACCACAGCTTCTCTTACTGAGGAGAGCTAGGATGGATGTCAAGGTTTTCAGTAAATGAGTGGCAACCGCTGAAGTGTGCGTATGGCCATTAGGTGTCAAAATCCACTAGAGTTCAATATAAGATGCTTTGCAGAAACCAAAGCACCCCACAATCCCTCATCTACCCTTTGAAGGTAGTGGACTATCACCATCCGATTCACTACAGGCGGCAGGGACACAGCCACATGTCCCCAATGTTCTGTTCCAGTCCCAAACAGCATGAAAGCAGTTGGAGGAAACTAGCTGTACGCAAGGAGGCCTCACACATTCACAGTGCAGCGGTACCCTCTGCCAACAGTGCGGCCAAGCAGAAGAATAAACAGCAGCTTGAAGGACTACGGAGGCTGAAAGTGTTAGCGCGGGCTGCGCTGGCCAGATTGCGAAGGGACCTCGGAAGCGTCTGCCAGAGTAGTTCTACAAGAAAAAGTCAGGCATTCATGTATACATCTGTGTTTGAAAAAGGTGAATGAAAACATTTAGCTTGTGTTAATCGGAGTGTTTTAGCAGCCCTCCTGTTTCAGAATGCTCCTGATCTCCTCCGCTTTCATCTCCACCCCCACCCAACGTGCGTTTTCGCAACCTCATGACTGGCACAGCCTCTCACTGCCGCCACTTTTCCCAGGCCCTCTCTTAGGCTGGAGTTCGACCACACCTCCTGCAACTTTATCAGCCGTCATTCAACAAGCAGTTGTGGCACTGTGACATCTTTTCCGCTCTCTGCACAAAGAAACACTCACTATTCTCACTACTTTTTGCTGTAGTGCACTACAGAGTGAGCAAAGGTCCTTACTAAGGGTCTCCTTCGTGGTCTGTGAAAATGGAATAAGAGGCTACATTAGATTTAAGTACAAATTTTCATAGCAAACTAGTCAAGATTTTTGTGATAAAATGAGAGAAAAATGTCTGCTGACTGTTAGCAAAAATACTGAACTCTATTGTTGAAAAGTCAACAGTAAAATATAATATACACACAGACACACACAATAACAATCATACAAAAGTAACAGAAGAAGTGAATCACCCGAATGTGGTCACCTGGGTCAAGCTAGCTGCAATAAATTATATTAGGTTTTGTCTACTGAAAAATAAAATGGCATTGCTTTCTCACCTTTTGCAAGAATTTTTTTTTGACTTTTTGAATGTTTACTTGAACACCCAATAATGCTATTAGATAACTGTTGACTTTATTTGCATCTATGCTCTTTATATTTTGAATAATCACATGAAAAACTATCTTTACTTGAAAATCCTTTAAGGCTTCATGGCATTGTTTTCAATGTAATTTACTTTGTTGTATGCTTTGTAAACTTTAATATTTATAAGCCTACTTAAATCCTACAGTGCGTTTTTTTGATCTATTGCTTGTAATTTTGTTTCTTTGCTCTTTATTACTCACTGAAGGGCACGATTCATTGTTTTAATTTAATTAACTTTGTTGAATGATTTTGAAACTATTTTTATACTTAGAATATTTTACTTCTTAAAGGGATAGTTCATCCAAAAATGAAAGTTCTGTCATTAATTACTCACCCTCATGTCGTTCCAAACCTATAAGACGTTCGTTCATCTTCAGAACACAAATTAAGATATTTTTAAAGAAATCTGAGAGCTTTCTGACCCTCCATAGACAGCAACAGTATTACCAAGTTCAAGGCTCAGAAAGGTAGTAAGGACATCGTTAAAATAGCGTTTTACTGTGACATCAGTGGTCAGAAAGCTTTCAAATTTCATCCAAAATATCTTAATTTGTGTTCCGAAGATAAACAAAGGTCTTACAGTTTTGGAACAACATGAGAGTGAGTAGTAAATGACAGAATTGTAACTTTTGCGTGAACTCTCTCTTTAAATAATTTTGTTTTTTCTTTATTGCTATCTGAAAGCACAATCCATTGTTTTAAATTAATTTGTTAACTTTTACTATTAACTCAATAAGTCATGTTCAATAGCATAATAGTTTTGGCAATGGCATTAAAATAGAAAAAAAAAGGACCAACTATTGAATTTTTAGTGTTATGACAGCCCAACATCTGCATTTAATCCTCATCTCTACTCATCAATCTGGTTTTATTTGTTAACCTGCCTTCCTTTGCCTCAGCCTGCCTGACATCCATTGATTACCACATTTGATCTGTTGACTGATTATGCCGAGTTTATTCATTGTGGAGATATATGTGAGCGCTATATAAGCATTTAACACAAGCTCTGACAACAGAGGCAAAAGGTGGAGGGCGACTTGGCAGGTCCTAGATTTTCCTGCAAGATTACGCTCAAATTACACTCAAGCTCTGGAGACTCAAACAGCCATGCTGACCAAACGACCTTCAGCAGGGTTAATTCATAATGCCCAGTACACAAGAGAGGAATGGAGTGGACTGTGATAAAAATCTACTCTCAGACAAGGGAAAGTAAGGGCCAGAAAGAAAGGAATAAACGAATTAGGCCAGATAACCCACTGCTCTGACTGCACTTTGTGAGCAAACGCTATGGCAGAAATGGGTAGAGAATGAGAACAGCAGAGCCCTAAGTGCACTTTCATCCATTACTGCATCCAGCAGCACAAATGAGGAACTTTAGAGAAATGACACAACAATAATGTGAAGGTTAAAGGAAATGGACAAAACATAGGCTTGCACAGAGAGGAATTTCTCAGAACCCAATCTTTTACAACTACAAAGGCCTTAATAATGTACAGTTCAGTATATGCTGAGTCAGAAATTCTTCTCAGAGGTTCGATCCATGAGCCTGGAGCGTTTGCTAGGCTTGTTTTGCCTCAATTACAGAAAAATCACAGGCTTGAGGCAGGAAAATACTTTAAGCCCAAGTTTTCAGCATCAGTAAGCAACAACAATAGAAAAAAATACTGCAAAAAGAAGTGAATGAATGGCACTTTCTTAAACGCTTAAAATATGCATTAGCTAGTAAGAAACATACTTAAATGTTTTTTTATGCTTTACATGACAAGGTTAACTTCTAAAAATATATTAGAATATATTTTACAAGATTTTCAGTCTTTCTACATAAAAATGTCACATTTACTTCATTGTGTTATTTGAAACTAATCATGAAATTTACCAGTTTCTGAGTGCAACTTGTTTTAAAATAAATTTTACACATTTTATTTACACATATATACTTACACATATTATTTAATGTATTTAACACATTATTAGTCCAACAATCAACAAAAGGTAGTTATATATAAATTTACTTTGACACGCAATGAGTTTGGGTTGCCAGATTGCTGCTATGGAGTTGCTTGTTTACCATCTTTTAACCCTAGATATGATTCGGTTCCCTACTTCATTGTGTTATTTGAAACTAATTGTGAAATTAACTAGCATTGCATCTAAATCTGCTTTGACACGCAACATGTTTGGGTTGCCAGATTACTGCTATGAAGCTGCTTGTTTAAATAAAGACCTAGATATGATACGGTTCCCCTCCTTCAATAAAAGTCTATAGGTTTTATGCTTGTTTTATCATCTGATCACTTATTAAATACCAGCACACCTTTGCTCAACAAGCTGGACAATTCGCCATATCACTCATGTCCATAGAGCTAACTGTGTGGGACGAGTTAAACTGAGGTTTAATGCTTAAGATTAAGAGCTTTGAGGAAATGAATGATGTCTGCATTTAGAAAGCACCACTAAATAGGCCGCACTTGATATCTAGACATCTCTTTGAGCTAAATGCCCATATATCCCCTATGAGCTTGTCCAATTTATCCACTCCGACGCTCTATGAATATAGCAGCGGATCCAATCTTGATTAACAATTCTACTCCTCCACATACTCTAATAAGCTTCTTTCTGCTTGTCAGACAAACTGTAATTGCTCTATTCAACATCACTTTACTTCCAAAAAAAACCTCTGGTGGTCTGAATATGACTAGCATAGACTCATGACATAAAGTTACAGTAAAAAGGAAGGAGAGGTGACCATTGGATTTTCCATTGCGTTTACTTTCCTATAGCATTGGGTAAAATGACATACACATTCCCTCATGTCATTTAGATTTCTGGTTTGTGGTTAAAGCCTTGATAAGACTTTATAAAGAATAATGTCTGTGATAAAAGGAAAGAGACCTACAAAGCTGCCTATATAGCCTATAACGGTGCACTTTTGATGAGTTTTTCTAGAAAGTAGGAAACCTTCTTATGCTACCTTTTAAGATACCTTAGCCATACTTATACAAGATCTTAATGCAAATACCTTAATGACCCTATTTTGAGAGATGATCATTGATGCAAAATAACTCATTATAAATATATGCATTACTCATATAATACTCAAAAGTATTGATTAAAATAAGCTTGACTCAAATTTTGTCACACCAAAAGTTTGGAAACAATAAGATTTTCCTTTTTCTAAATAAAAATTTTATTCAACAGGGACACATTAATTTGATCAAATGTGACAGTAGCAACTTTAACACTGTTTAAAACATATTTCAAATAAATGCTGTTCTTTTGCAAAAATCCTGAAAAAAAAAAAAAAAAGAGTATCATGGTTTCCACAAAAATATGAAGCAGCACAAGTATTTTTTAACATTGATAATACGAAATATTTCAAACCAGTATATTAGAATGATTTCTGAAGGATCATGTGACTGAAGACTGGAGTCATGACGCAAAAAAAAAAAGCTTTGCATAAAATAAATTACATTTTAAAATATATTACATACAAGTGTTTCAAACTGTGATATTTCACAATATCACTGCATTTTTTAAATCAAATAAATACACCTTTGGTGATCATAAGAGACTTTCAAAAACATTTTAAAACTCTTACCGACCCCAAACTTTTGAATCGGTGGTTGAACGCCCTCTAAAAAAACTTGTCTGATCACGATCAGGTGAACCTAAAAACAGCCTGATTATGTGGGGCGTTCTTAAACCCGATTAGTCAACTAGTCATTCAGACAGCTAACCAATTAAACAGTTGTGAAAATTTGTACAGACATACACTTTAGTAGGCAGCATGGAGTGAGACGACTACACTAGACTGTGGTCAATGCGATGACCCACAACTCATTTGTCCATTACCAAGAACATCTCTAAAAAATGTTCATTTTTCAAAAAAGGCAGCGTGTTATTTTTCATTAAGTATCAGTAAATTGACATTAGAGATTCTGCTGTTGCTAAGCAAGCTTAGGCTGACTCAGGTGACCCTATCATGCCCCAAGAACACACCCTATTACTCAGCTAATTGTGTGAGACAGACAACAGCACCCGCTGAAATTGTCCTCTTAAACACCCGCCAATCATTTATCATTATCAGTGTTCTGCAGTGTTTGTGGTTTAGTGAAGCTGAACTAGAAGATTCGGCGAGGACAGAGACACAGGCTCAGTCTCTGTTTCTGCAGCTAAAGCACAAGCATTGCTGTGTTCCTGAGAGATGTAAAGAATACCTCAGGGGCCTCTCCAGTTTCATACGGCTGATCCTGTTCAACCGCTCGAACTCAAATGTGCGTGTACATACCTGCTCCTATTTCGCCATCATGCCGGTTGTTGGCATGCATCAATCTTAAACTACACATGTAAACAAGTCCAACCAATATAGATTTTTTTGGGGGGCACTGTATCAGTTACAGTATTAAGGTGACAACACAAGATCTTCTTAAATCTTGGGTTAAATATTACAACATTACAGAGTGAATTACATTAAAATATTCCAAGATAAAACAAACCGTCTTTTGCCGTTAAAATAGTACTGTCAGGATTTAATAAAGACGCACAGTGAAGAATTAGCTCTAAAAATGCGTGAACAGAGTTATTTTTGCACCTGACCTTATTGAATATGCATTTGTAGGAGTTTCCTTTTCATGCGCAAAATGTATGGGAGGGGAATATTCAAATGAATCACGAGATGCGAGTTACGTTTGCACTTGTTGAATGACTGGTATTTGCGCTATTATTTAAAGGCCAAAAAAAAAGCATGTCTTAAAGCAGCTGCTCTTGGTAGATTGTGCTGGTCAATTATAGAAATGATCTTTATTGTGCACATTGTTAGTAAACCACACACAGAA
>SCHK01030812.1:0-18530 GCA_004124795.1 Poropuntius huangchuchieni
TTACTTAAGTAACAAACATAGTCTTGTTTGTTTGTTTGTTTTTCTAAGAAAATGTCAAAACATGCGTAAAAGAAGATAAATTTACTTGTGAATCAAAAATAATCTTTATTTATTTTTTTTTTTTTTAAGAAAACATTTGTAAACATGTAAACATAGGATAAAATTTACTTTAGAAACAAAAATCATTATTTTTATTTTGTCTCGTTTTCCAAGCAAACATCTAAACAACCTTAGAAGACACTATGTTTGTTAGAAAAGCAAAATATTTTAAGCAAAATATAAAAACATAATCATTTTATGTCATTTTGTCTTGTGAAAACACATCTAAACATCCTAAAAAAACATCATTTTGGCATCGCAAGTACATTTATTGTGCATATTTTTTCCATGAAAAATATTTTTATTGTTATTATTATTTTTTTTTTAAATCCTGCAGTGTTGCAATGTATTTTGTTTTACACAGAGAACTGAGGAACAAAACAAACAAACCCACAATCAATCGTACAGCAGGACACTGGCCACTGTTATTTCAAAGCACACTTAGACACATTTTTGGCCGGCTCTGTATACACATTCATTCCCGTAAACCGCGGCTACAGCTACTGTTCCTCCAACACATGCATTAAGGTCTTGGCCAGCAACTGTCAGGCACACAGATACAGGGTCTGGACTAATGGAGCGGCCTCATACACACTCCCTGCTGGAGCGGGGCTCAGTGTGCCTGGCTAATTACAGCCACCCCTGCATGGCACTGTTAGGCAGCGATACACTGAATGCTGGCTCCAGCCGGCCTCTCTTAATGGGAGCTAATGGTTTCTCCAGTGGTAATGGCTGGCTTGCGTGGCGAGATGTTGTTGGAGGCGCTGCCCGCATTGTGCTGGACCCTTTTGGTCGAGCTCCATATTCCCCTCCTTTGAGAGCCGTCCTATTATTGTGTTAGTATACACCAGTCCCTGACCTGGCAGCAACACTTTCTGTCGGCCCGCCTCTCTCCCTAGGCTTTTATGCTTAATGCTTGTATATTTGTTTTTAATTCAGAGCCTTAGAACTATTGAGTTTGTTTGTTGTGCTGACTAAGAATTTATTTATTTGTTTATTTATTTATTTGTTCGTTTATTTGTTTATTTATGGAAGTATTGAATTTGATTTGTGTGCATTTAGGATGGGTTGGTAGCTGACTAGTCAATTTGTAGCCTAGTTAGTTGACTAGTCATTCAGGAAAAAATCCTCTGGCTAGTTGATTCTGTAGATTCTGAAATATGTCTTTTTATACATCCCTAGTGTGCATGTGTCCATCTGTGTGTTATTTGCTTTCATGATGTCTCTCTATCTCTGCGGCTTTGTCTTCATTTCCCGCTTATTTTGTTCCTATTTTCTTGTTCTCTTTATTCGCCTGTGTTCTTCCTCTCCTCTCGATCTTTGTTTTGTTTACGTGTTTTGTCTTTCTTGTCTAATTTCCTCTGTCCTTTCTGTCTCTGTCTCTCTTGTCTTTTTTTTCTCTCTGTCTCCGCGCTTCTTTCTCTCCCGCGATTGTGCGACTCGCTCGCGGCTCGGCATTGTCTTAGCACGACACCGGCTGATAAGTCCTTTGTGTCGTCTTGTTTCTGAAAAGTGTGGAGGCTGGCGAAACTGTCACACTTATTTCAATAACCATCATGGCGTTTCTATTACAATTATGATCTTGCCATACAGGGCCAGGGCCTGGAGCCCCCTGCAGCCACAAAGACCCATCAGCTCCCACATACTCATCACTCCCGTCCCGTCAGCTGTCACCCTTATCTTTTCACTTTTCAGTATTTCTTCTCAATAAATGACACGCCACTGACAACAGCTCCATCAATAGTGCCTAGAAGATGCTTTGAAAAAGAGGAACATTCTAGTCAAAAAATGGCATTGTTGCTGAAGAGTGGTGGATGTGCTCAGATACCAGAAACGAGTTTAAATCCAACCTTTATCAATAAAGTTAATCAAGATATTCAGGAAAAATGTGTCGCAGTTCAAACAGACCCTGCATGGACAGCAGAAAGGTAGTGAAGACATTGATAAAGCAACGCATGTTATATCTGAAATTCAACTGTAATGTTATAAACCTACGAGAATACTTTTTGTGAGCGAAGAAAACAAAAATATCGACTTTCTTCAACAGTTCTTCTCTTACGGTTTTACCTTTTCTTTTAAAAATAATAGTGAGTCTGTGCCGATTGCCTTGTGGGCAACGTGCCGACATAAAGCGCTGTTGTGCTACGGCTGTCCCGAGTTCGAATCCCAGCTCAAGGACCTTTCCTGATTGCTCCCCCCCCCTCTCGCTCTCCTACTTTTCTTCCTGTCTCATCTACACTGTCCTATAAAAATAAAAGCAAAAACGGCAGAAAAAGTAGTTACTAAACATAATAGTGACAAAAAAAGCGCAATAAATGTAATCGTGAGGTAACAGAATGAATGCCTGTATTCTGCAAGACTGTATCTGCCTTCCATAGTATGGTATTGCATATTTAAAAAGAACTTTGCTGTGCTAATAGGCTAAGCTGTTAATATGTTAACTGATGCCTAAATGAAAACTCAAAGAAAGCTTTGGTAGTATTTGGTAACATTTTGGCAATATTTAGATTCAGATTATCAACATTATATCAACATAATACAATGAAAGTCATGAATTGCCATCTCGGTCTGATACATTTTTTCCACACTTGTCATCAGATCCTTGCAGTGACACTCTGAACAGCTTGAGTGTGGCCTGTCGGGTGAATCCAAAGACCTACAAGCAGTTTACCTTCGCCCCAGCTGATTCCTGTCCGCCCGACAGTACGCCCATCTGCGCCAGCGACGGCCACACTTATGATAGCGAGTGTCAGATGGAACGGACGGCCCTGCAGAACAACCTGGAGCTCAAGAAGGTTTCTTCAGGCAGCTGCAAGGAGAAAGGTAAGTTCCTCCTGAAGCAGAGATGTCATAGACTCCCAGGAGCTCGTGCTTGTGTCTGATAAAGGAGCCCTACGGCCGCATTTGATTTATTTTGTCATGGCTGCGGTGAGGAGGCTCTGGACAAATTAAGTCAGGTTAGCAGTACTGTCATGCCTACACGATACCAATCTCCACAAATCCAATTTGCCTGTCGGGCTCTGGCAGGTGTATTGTGGCAAGACTGTATCTTCACGGGTGATGAAAAGATCGTCCCTGCTTCGCTCTGAAGCCCTGTGGCAAAGCGCAGAGAGAGTATGTGTTCAGCTGTGATAGTGTGCGAACAGTGGCTTAGTGTGTATGTGTGTGTGCCTGTGTCTGAACTGTGTTTGTGCCGTGAGCGATAGCGGTGTTATTTGTGGGCCACTGTTGTCCCAGTACAGAGCAACTGTTTCTGTGTTGGTGTAACTCAAGAAAAGATAGCGTTTGTCTCCGGTGAATGTCTTACTTTGTTAGATACATGTCTAGCATGTTAACATGTTTGGGATCTGCCGTCAATATGTAAATCAAAATGTATCACTCACATCATTAGTGTTAATGTAATACATGTTATTTGCTATTATCTTTTTTTTTTATTTTTTAAAAGCACTCACATTGAGCTACATTAAGAGTGAATGTGATCTTCAGCCTCCATTTTTCAAAACCTCCTCAAAAGTAAATGCGAGAGTTGTTCAAGATCCTTCCAATCTTGATCAAACATGTATCATGTTATTGCTAATCAAAGGTCTTTCTTAATCCGTTAGGAATATGCTATGCTAGTAGGCTCAGCTGCTAACTGAAGGCTAAATGAAAACAAAGAAAGGAAAATGTTTAGTCTGACCATTTTTAACATTGCTAATATTTTGTTAGCTAGC
Source organism: Poropuntius huangchuchieni (assembly GCA_004124795.1). Lineage (NCBI taxonomy): Eukaryota > Metazoa > Chordata > Actinopteri > Cypriniformes > Cyprinidae > Poropuntius > Poropuntius huangchuchieni. The sequence continues at coordinate 3,813 of SCHK01030812.1, forward strand.
CAACAGCTTAGCCTATTATCTTAACACAGTGTTAACTGGCTAAGAAACGCTTGATTTTCATTAGTTAGAACGAGACATTGTGATAATGCTACTTTTTTGACAAGACATTACAAACGGCTATGATTATGAGACTGATTTAGACCAGCAGCATTTCAAGAGAGAAATAGTCCTCTATCATCAACTGCAAACTCTCTTTTAGGTCTGTTTTTGTATGAGGCATAGTAATTCCAGATGGAGCATGTTATTATTAATCAAAGAGCCTTTTAGTGCAGGTTAGCACTATGTTACGCTACAACACTAAGCTGTTAGTTTGCTAACTAAAGGATAAATGAAGCCACAAAAAAGAAGGATGTTTAATTGTCTCATTTCCATTCAGGTCACCTTACATTTTTTTAGATTTGGTAGGATGTGGTTTATTGGCTACAGCTTAGCCTACTAGCATAGCACAATGCTAACTAGCTAAGAAAAGCTCTTTTTGATTAGTTAGAACAAAATATTGTAATAACTTGCTACATTTTTGATCTGATTTTACAAAGTGTCACAGAGCAGGGTTATAGATGTTTCACAACAGTGTTTCAGGAGTGAAATTCTCCTCAGCAATCTCTCATAGGTCCGTTCTTATGTGGAATCCAAATGATTCCCGATAGATTAAATCAAGTCTTGCCCTAGATTTTATCTCATTAAATATTCTTTTTACTCACAAATACGTCACGCTGTGGAAGTAATAGGGTTGTGAAAGCTGTTTCTTGTAGTTCACGAAATTCCACTTCCATACATATAGCTTCCTGTGAGTCCAATTTCATCAGCATGTATGTCATATCCTTAAAGATAGGTTGGATAATGCAATCAAACATAAATCAAGCTCAGATTGTAAAATAACATAATAGGTCTCTTTAATTTTCTCAAACAGATGAAAGGCTGCTGTAATTACACACCGCCACGGCCCGTCTGTGACAGCTTAACACAACTCTAAGCGGGGAAAAAAAAACACCCCAAATCAATCTGAATGGAATTAGATAATTGATTAAATAATCAGGCACGGTAATTAATTCAAAACCCCTGAGTGAGTCAATATCCGATGTCTGATTGAGCGAGAGAGAAAGAGAGATGCCTCCAGTCAGTGTTGATTAACACCAGGACGGTTAGTGACGTTCTTCACATTGTTGACGCATGTATACGTGTGTCTCCGGTCTCCAGGGGGCTGCCCGAGCAGTTGTAAGTTCAACGCCATGTGTTTGCTGGAAAACGGAGAGTTTCGGTGTTCCTGTGACCCCATACAATGTGACGGCACATACAAGCCCCTGTGTGGAAAGGACGGAAAGACATACCCCAATGACTGTGAGAGGAAACTCGAAGAGTGCCGGACCGAAACAGACATCCCCGTCAAGCAACAAGGGCCCTGTGGTGAGTGTGGAGAATTGTGCAGTGTTTTTCTGTGTGTTCTTGTTATTTTATGTTAGCGAAATAGATGTTGTGTAATTAGCATTGAATGTCTGCTTGTGTTTGGTTGTGTCCTGCGGGAAACTCTTGTGGAAGGTGCTCATTCTCTTTCATTTCCACGCCGTTCTCATTCTGCCATCAGCTCTGATGACACATGAAACGCTGACTTCATGTTTCATTCATGTCCTCACCCCTCCAGTGCCAGTCGTCCACGCCAGTCCTTCCATGTTCAAATGTCTCGTCATTTCCCCCTTTGTCCTTTTATGTCCTTTTTTGGCTGTCTTTAAACTGTTTTTTCTGTTCCAGTGTGTCTCTCTGTCTGTCTTTGTCCGTGTGACGTCTGCTCAGGGCCGCCGCCGGACACACCATTCGTTGCGAGCGGGGAAGAGTTCAACCTCTGACCTTTCTTATTGGAATTCTGACCTGTGGGTCTCCTTCAGGGGGCCCTCAAAGGGCTGGTTTGATGTCTTTTTTTTTCTACCTGTACATCTTTGTCTCTTGTGTTTGTTTGAGTGATGGAGGATGGTTGGAGTGGCCCTCCCTGCAGCTCCAGTCCTCATGGCACTATTTGGAAGGGAAGTGAGGTCATGGAGCTCTTCTTTTTTTCGAGTGCTGTGTTTGTCTGGATGAATCACTTCCCAATCGTTCTGACCCTGTTGTTGCCCCGCTACCGGTTTGCATGAAAGCATGCATGTAGCCCCTTTGATAGAAGCTTTGTTAGTTTCTCTGTTATGCTTAAGGATAGAAACAGAATCTATGCAAGTACGCAGACGTAAAAACTCTGTCAAAATGTGGAAGCGAGCGTTCCAATATTTAAAGTGTCCTGGCATCACTCTGGCAGCAGAAAACCATTGCTAGAGGGCAAGAGAGTTACTGTCAAATTTCTGACGTTAAACTATATGTTGCCATTCAAAAATGACAATGAAAAGTACTAAATATATTTATAAGTCGCTCAGTGAAGATTGAAGCCTGGCCATAGAAGAAGAAACGTTTGCGCACTTGTGTGGTACATCTCTTTGGCGTTCTCCTTTGAGTTCTAGTGTGTACTTCCCTCCTATACAGTATATAAGAAGCAGTGTAGTAAAGCATAGGATGTCCGAATATACAGATGAACAATACCTGCATGACCCACTGCATCCGCAAAGTTGGACATTTGGACACCCCATTTGGTCATCCCATAAGGCCATAGGAGCTGAATATCCATATAAATAAATCAAGAAATAAATTCTATGCAAGTACAGTAATTCAGAGGTAGCGCCACTCTCCACTTTATACTAAAATGCATTAAACACCTCAAAATTATTGCAGCAATTATTAAAAAAAGGCTTGAAAGGGAAAAAAACGGATCTGGACAGTGTGTTAATTATGGGACGTGTATCCAGGGCTGTTTTGGCAGGGTTCAGATTTTGAGCGCATTTTAACGGTACAGAAATATCCCTCTCATTTATTCTGAATGCTGAATGTGTGTCCTACTCCCTGGCAGCACATATGTGGCAACTATAGTGCCGTACGAATCTTTCCTTTTTTTTTCCCCTCCCTCTCTCTTCTTTATTCTCTTCTCACTATCAGCCTCTATGACTCATTAGGATTGTTTTCCAGTCTTCAGCGAAAAGATGCATAAATTAACATGTAAAGAGGAGTAGTGCTCGTGTCTTTGGCTTTATTTCATTATTTCTGACAAAGTAAATGTTTTGGTCCTTTCAGGCTTTCGCTGGTGGCAAGTTACAGTATGTTTTTTTAATACATTTATTTACATTTGCATATTCCGCAAACAGAACATTAATTAAACATCAAAAGCTCCGTGGCGGACCTGAGCCAGGCTGACTGCCTTTCATGCCGAGGAAGATACGGAGCATTGATGAGCGAAAGTCTTGTGCTTTGGACACCTGCTCTCAGTTTGATGTGTAAATGCAGAAAAAAAGTTGCTTTGCTTGGTCGTCTTGTTTTGCTTTTGTCACATCCTTTGTCTTCTCTCTCTCTTTTTCTGTTATACCCATCCAGACTTTTTGAGGTTTTGCTTTTTAGCATGTTCCCATTAGATGTTGTCAGTAGGAATGCTAACAGCTACAGTAGCTTCCTGCGGGTATTATAGACCGCCTTCATACTGACAAGGGCCCAAGTGAAGTCTATATTTTACTAAAGTGCGTTTCGGTCCTTTAGAAGACACTCAAGCGTGACAAAGCTCACCTTTCCCGCAGTGGAAAACCTTTAAATGGACCTCTTGTCACACGCTAATCAATAGCAGAGACGCTGTGTGTGTACAAGAGTCATTTCAAACGCTGAGCATGTCAGTACTTTTTCCAGTGTCTGACATGGTTTCATCTGCTTCCCGTTGTCTTTAGAGACAAGCAGAGCTGGGTCACTGTGTCAGCAGCTCTCGTCGAGAGACGATTCGCTCTAAAATCAAAGAAATGTGTAGTACTGAGAAAGGTCAACAAGAGACTGCAGCTCCTAAGGAAAACAGAAAACACTGTGAAAGTAGAAAGATTGAGAACAAAGGATTGAAGATACACAAGACCAGACTGTGGCTCCTCATCTGAAAGTCTACCTGCGTTCTGTTGATGGAGCTTGAAAATATGGTGTTGTGTAGAGATTTCAGGTCCTATTAATGTCATTCTGTTGTTTGGATGTACGAGGCAGCAGATGAGTCTAAGAACACCTGTGTCAAAGTTGTTTTAGGAGTGACGACAGGAAAGGAATACCAGATATTATACTGAATATTCATATTTAGTTTGCAAGGTTTTTGCTGCTGATGTAAAATTGAGCAGCATTGTGATGAATTAGCTTGTTGTTTTTTTATTAAGTTCATGAAGAGCATGTCATTTGTCCATATGGCATTTTTCATGCAAAAAAATAAATAAATACAGTTCTTTACATTCATTGTAACCATATTTTTTATTTGTATTTTTTGTTGCATTAAACATGTACAGTATCATTAATTTTACAACAATGTTTTTAGTCAAATCGTAGTTGTTCTGAATAATAAAAAACATAAGTAGGAAGATTATTTTTTATTTAGTTAAACCATAATTGTACTGATTAATTATTATTTTATGATTGTATTATTTATTTTTATTTATATTTTACTTTTTTTAACTTTTTTTTTTAGCCTGGCCCTTTATATATATTCTGCTATATATTAGCATCGTCTTATGAGGGCAGTTACAGGGAGTTGCAGATGGTATAGTTATGGTATCACATGGTAATACCATAACATTCATATTTAATAGTACTGAGGAGCCAGACCATGCAGTGCCTTGTATGTTAACATGAGCACTTTAAAATCAACATGGAATCTAACTGGGAGCCAATGCAACAATATTTATATCCATATCTGAATACATTTTATTCAGTATATAGTACCGTGGACTATGCAGTATAATACAGTATGGTATTATCAGATGATAATATATACTGTTTTTTTGTTCATCTTCACAGTTTCCACCACACTTGTGTTATGTCCACCAGGAATCTGTTTTCCAGGTTTCAATGGTTGAACAAACTCTATCCAGGTATATGGCAGCACAATATATATAACAGGCTATTTCCGTCCTTCACAGCCTCATTTTCGTTTACATCAAATTAAATACAGGGTCTGCTCTGACTGAAGTCTATGAGACCTTGATTGATGATCTTTGTGCATTATCATGGCTCAGCTCCATCCAATGTAATTTCAGAACTCCATAACTCGGTGGGTGTGCCAGCCGTAATGGACTCCTAATGATAAGGAAAGAAAGCAGGCCGTTTCTCTAAGCAGAGCAAGATGGATCCTGCAAATGAAGCTGACCTAAATACACAGCTGTCATTATAGTCCGGAGGATGTTTCATAGCTTGTGTGAAGTGAACAGACCCTCAGAATATAGCAGCTTTCTGTCTCTGCCTGTCTGTCTCTCTGTTCCCATGGCAGTAACTCATAAAGACTAACAATGGGCTCAGACTTACTGACAATGTCATTGAGCAAGAGCTCCGTGAAAAGAGGTGCCTGGGAATCAACGCCCCAGGTGACAACACACTCTGATTAATATTTATCATTTGCATATTTATTTGATTAGCATCACTTGCCGAAAATGGCATAAACCTTGATATTTTTTTTTTCTTAATTGTCAAAAAAAAGAAACAATAACAAGTTAAGCACCCATTGAACTTTGGAGGGCCTAGTGAGATGTGCGTAATGAATCCAATTAGACGAGTAGATTGAAGAGCCAGGATAGTGTGATTATAATTAGCATGAACCTTTGCACCTCGCTGTGTGAGGAAGGGTTGTATCTGGGTCGCTGTTGTAAGTTAGAAAGCCCTCGCCGGTTTCTGTTATGTGTGTTTGTTAGGAGGCTCTTTGTAGAGCATGCTTCTGTAATGCACGTCTGCCTTCCCCCTCGTTTTCCCTCATTCCCTCATCCTCCTCTGCTTCGCTTTCTTCTCTGTTCAGAGTGCTATGTGCAATGCTTGTCTTAACGTCTGCCTGTGTGACGCCCTTCTGCTGAAGGGATCCATGGATCCGTCTCGCTCTGTGCTCAGTTTTCAGGCTTCTGTGTCATTCAGAACTGAATTATGAATGACTTCAAAATTCCAGTTCAATTCCTGAATTTGAATGGAGGTAGCAAACTGGATGCAGAATTGTAATTTGAATTTAGAGAAGTAGAATCAAAATTAAATTAAATTCTTTTATTTTGAAGTATTTTGCATAAACTATGCTATTTTGTTTGATTAAATTTTAAATATATGTATATTAAATATTATTAGTCGTAATATATAATATGATATATATTTATATAAATATAAAAATACTTGTAATTATTTTGTTAACAAATGATATGTGTAAAATGCTTATTTGTTTGTTTGTTTGTCTATATTATTTTAATGAACTGTCTAATTGTATTGGCCATGGTGTTGGAATAGATATTTATAATTTATGATATTTATAAGCTATTTATTATAAACTATTATAAACACATATTATAAATTATATCTATTTATCATAAAATAAATAATTTATCATAAACATAATTATTAATAATTAAATATTTTTATATAAAGAATTAGTCAATTATTAGCTATTTTAGTATGTGATTTATTAGTTGATTTTCTTTGTATTGCATTTCAGTAAATTTCTCTTCCTCTCTTTCCGATTTAAATTTCAATTCAAAATCCTTTGCGATGCAGCCAGTTCAATTCAAATTCACACTCATAAACTGAAAGGCAATTTCACCAACCCTCTCTGTTTTCAGTGCGTCCAACATTAGATAGCGCGCTAATCTAATTTGTGTGGTTTATTTTGTCCTCCCTTTTCTCTCCCTCTCTTTGTCTCTTGTTCTCTCTCTTCCGCTCCTCTTGCTTGTCCAGTTTCACGGTGTCTCACCTCATCCGTTTCCTCCCTTGCGGTGCGGGGAGGGCAACGGAATTAGTTCCTTGGTTAAATTCTTAATGCGTGGGGAGAAAGTTTCTACGCCCTTGAAGCCATTGTTTGGTGATAAGTACTCCTTCAGAAACCAAACACCGCCTCTGGGGGGATTTCTGCTTGTGTCATGCTAATATTTTCTTCTCTCCCTTTTCCTTGCACCTTCTCCTACACGCTTATAAATGTTTCCCCTCAAGCTGAAGGGGAAGGTAGGGAACGAAAGAGAGAAAGACAGAACCGAGGGGGATGTGGCGGGGGAAGTCGTCGCTTCTGATATGCAGACGCACAAAAAGTGAGACACGCACAGCTTGCCGAAACTCGCAAACTCCTCTCATATTGGCGTGATGCGAGGGAGCGGAGAGTTGGAGGAGACGCTCGTGCGACTGTTTGTATCACGATTCGCGCACGCCCTGTAATCCCGATACGAGGGCTGTAGATCTCCATATGCATGAGCGTGCATACAGCAGATCGTAGGAATAATTCTCTGCGTTCACACTGTGCTAAACTCACTTGCTTTGCGCCAAAGCTGAGCTGAAGGAGCTTACCGGACCCCCTGAAGTGAGTGTTGGCTGACTGTCTGCGTTATGACAGCCCTGCAAACCAAGTTAAAGAAATATTCATTGGCTCAAGAGACCTGCACTTTAAATAGCACGTAACGGTGGCGAGATGTGAGTGGGAGTGTCCCTTGGGTGGGCGACGTGTCAGGATAAAGCATGTAGGGAAGCCGTCTCAATAGGAGAATCTCGTACTATGTGCTAATAGTCCTTAACATCATGTTGCAGTGGCAGCAGTAATTAAACGCTAGTAGAACGAATGCATAATGTAATACAAAATTGCAGTGTGGATGTAGAGCAGGAGGCGGAGCCACATCGCACATATTATATAACACCGCAGGGGTCGGAGGTGTGTGGAGATTCTCAGGCCTGATCGCGGCAATTACTCAGCTCTTCCGAGTCCCGCTATTTCTTCACACCTTCTCATTATTAGACCCGCTTTTACACACTTACGCTCTCACACAGGCTCCTAATTAACGTCCTCCACCGCTTTCCAACGTCGCTTACGCAGCTTTCCTTTCTTTTAGATACGTTAACCTCAAATCTTCAAATCCGCTCCTTTCTACGTGCATCGCGTCCCAGTGGCAGTCCTGCCGAGGCATATGGCTGTCATCCAGCTTACAGCTGGAGTCCTTGAAGACTGGCATTGCAGCACAGGCCTCGGGGATGGCAGCCCACTATTTCAAAGAGGCTCCGAAAAGGGCTCATTTTTTACTGAGGGAATATGCAAGCCATCTCAATAACCAAAGCCAGGCTGCTTTTTTTTATGAAGTATGTAATCGTAGCTGCATGTAACATTATTTCTCCGAGAACTTTCTCTTCCTTGACTTATTAAATCTGCAAGATTTTTTCCCCATCCCCTAGAGACGAAAAACTGAAAATGAGAAACTGAACATTTTCGTATTCTTTTTTTTTTTTTTTAAAGGAGAGCGATTCTTTCATCTTTGTAAGGAAACAAAGGGTGGCTTGGGACAAAGCATTATCGAAGACTGCGGTTTGGGTTTTAGGATCCGTGCCTTGGGAAACGGGTCACTGAAGCGTTTTGAAGGCCATGAGGGCTTTACTGATGAGCCTGATCTCGTGGTCCTCCAGCCGGGCGCTTAGAAAGCACAGATGGAGAGGCGCTGAGAGAGAAGATCTGGAGGAAAAGCCCACTTTCAAGGCCTGTGAAATTAGGCACCGATCCACTGTTTACACAGTTACGTGCCAGTTCAAGACGTATTTTAAGCTCTCGTTCTCAGCAGAGAAATCAATAGCCGGAAACGTTCTCTTAGAGGAGCTTCTACTGTAGGACACTTTTAGATTGGCACAGGAACACAGCAGTCGGGAAGGTAACCTGCTTACTTCCCACTTCTGTTTTTATTTTCATTGGCTTAGCCGAGCAGTTGCATGTGTGGGTTTAAAAGAGATGTGTGTGTGGCACCGCTTGATTTCTGTCATGAAAAACATGCTTTGGAGTACTAATCATGGTCTTTTGATGCACGCTGTGCTTCATGTGTGTTTGATATGCGCTTCTCCCTGGTTGCCGCCTTCAGATGTGAGGCGGGATTATAGGTGAGCGCCAGGAAGAGGTTAGAGAAGGGTTACGTTCAAATCGTTTCCCCCAGTCTCTTGCAGTTTACTAAAGCCATGAGACTGTCTGAGGGACTCACTCTTGCTAAGTAATATTTAAGGCACAGGCTAAGTCTTTAGCTCTGCTTGTTAGTGCTAAACCTAATAAGCTGCCTTCTGTCTACATAGTCAGCTGCATGCTAAGACAACATCTTGACTTTCATGGAATCTTGTCAGTAAGCAGTTTAGAACTTTCTACCTAGTGTGTGCACCATATGAATAGCGCTACACGACAATTTCAGTACAGTTTTTGTTAGCATGCTGCTAAGCTAACACTGTGTAAAAATGCTGTTTTTATTGATATTTATCAGTACTGACTGAAAATTAAGTTTATTATCAACATGCCATCATAAATTTATTTTATTTTTACTTAGCTTGTTGAAACACATTCTAGGACATTCTATTAAAAATAAAATTTTTGGTCAAATTATGCAGCCTTACAAACAAATCTAATGAAAATGAACCATGGTTTTACTACATATAAAACCAAAAATCAATGGTTATTATATTTATTAAACCTTGATAACAAATTAACAATGGTTTACGCTAACCATAGTTTAATCATAGTATTTGTAGTAAAACTGTGGTTATACAAATTGTAGTCAATACACCAAAAGTAATGGTTACTGCACTATTACTGTAATAAAACCATGGTTAATTTCCTTAAGAAACACTTAGCAAACCTGGCACATTTTGTTTGTTTGTTTGTTTTTTTAATGCATTTTTTATTAGAAAAATCATAATTAGATTTTTTCCCCCCCAAATCATATTGCCCTAACTAGCATTCTTGAAAATGCAGCCTCTTTAAGCAGCTCAGTGTGCTTTGGAACACAGCAAATCTCTTCTCCCTTCAAGAAGCTCAATGATGTTAATTTTTTTTCTCATTATTTTGTTCTTATTTGTTCATATCATATTGAAAAAAGAAAGTTATTTTTACAGAGAGGGACGTATTTGATTTTTATGAAGGCGGTATGATAGCTGTTTGTGTGCGATATTAAATGTATCTGAGTGTCTGTAATATTATTTGGAAATGATAGCATCTAATCCAGGAATAAATTACTGCGGTGACAACACCGTGTGTAGCACGGGTAGGGGCGCTCATTCTTAAAACAAACATTGAAGATGCAGGGGTTCTCATTTATATGTACATACATGTCCAAAGACATACTCACAAACAAACAGTCAAAAACATGTCATCTTCTATACACACACACTCACATACGCCGACCAGCATGCACCTGCAAACATTTGCCGTCACCCTGTGATTTTACCTCTCACACAATACTGACTGTGCCTGAAGGGCTGCCCTTTATTTTGACATGTCTTTAATCTTAGTGTGAAAGTGCAAACACATCACGTTTACTCCTCTAGCATTTCTCAACCCTCAGCCATGGAGCCCAAGCATACAAATGTGTAGCATGCTGTGCATTTGTTTATAAAAACAGTTAAACTAAAAAAAAAATTTAATTATATCAACATTGACTCATTCTCATGTCATGCCAAATCCGTTTGACTTTCTGTAGAATACAAAAAAGATTTTAGGCACAGTGTTCACAGGTGCGTTGTTCAGACTCCATTGTATGGAAAAGAGCAGCGTGACCATTCTACTTAACATCTGCTTTTGTTTTATACAGAAGAAAGAACATCACACAGGTTTAGAATGAAAATGAGGGTCGTTGCTTTTACAGAATCTCCCCTAGAAACCTGCTCCATCTTTTTTGTTCATAAATTTTTTACCTTTTCTATAAAAATTCCTCCTGATTGGGCGAAATGAAGCCTTATTTGGTGACGAAAGGTTCTCCTCTAGAGGAAAGTGAGCTGTGCTGGTTCACCGCTGACCCACTTCTTCTTTCTCGTTCCCCTCTTTCTCTTTCTCTCTGTGTTGGCATCAAAAACAGGGCNACCTTATTTGGTGACGAAAGGTTCTCCTCTAGAGGACGGTGAGCTGTGCTGGTTCACCGCTGACCCACTTCTTTCTCGTTCTCCTCTTTCTCTTTCTCTCTGTGTTGGCATCAAAAACAGGGCTTGTGCTCAGTCCCACTGTCCCTCGGCCCTCTGTCTACTAACTGCAGCAGTTAATGAACTTACTGTGGAACTACTGTGGCACCACTGAGAGTCCCAGCTACTCTCTTTCATGTTCATATTTCATATCTGTGCTGTAGCCCAGCACACTGAATTATTAACTAGAGCTCTCCCTTTTCTGGGATGATGCTTTGTGTTTTACTTGTCTGTCTTTTTTTGCCTTCTGTCTGTAGTTGAGGGAGGCTTGGTTAGTGATGCATGAAATGAGATGTGAGTAGTTAGTGTTCTGATTGGATGCTCTAATGGGCTGCATGTTTACAACTGCAAAGTCAGAGTGCATATCTGTTTAGCAAGCAGTTCGTAGAATATTGTTCTATGGGTTGTGAAAAAAAGGTTGTGTTTTGTGTCCAAAATCAACTATTTATAATAAAACATAGGTCACATACCCACTGCAGTGGTTATGGGTGTGAAATCCACATTTAAATGCAGGAGGGGATCTATTAAATTATGTGAAAAGAAAACTGGAGTCACTTCAAAACCTGAATTTTTTTTCTCACAGGTGTAAAAGAGGAATGATATTTCACATGCACACTGCAATGGTTATGGATGTGAAAACTGTATTTAAATGCAGGATTAAATCCATTAAATTATTGTAACGTGTGTGAATGCAAAACTGGAGTCAATCCAGTTATCTCCAACTGGAGATAATCATAGCACCTGTTTGGTATCTCACAGGTGTAAAAGAGGAATGATGTTTCACATGCACACTGCAGTGGTTATGGGTATGAAAACTGCATTTAATGTGAATCCATTAAATTATTGTACTATGTGTGAACAGAAAACTGGAGTCACTCCAGGTCCCAAAATGTTTGAGATAGGCTAATCATAGCAGCATCTTGGTGTCTCACAAGGGTTAATGTTGAACATGGATGGTGGCAATTTAAATGCAGGATCCATATTTCACTCTTGTAATAGTCAAAACAATGTGTAGAGAATCCTGGTTAAGCACTGGGAAGTGGAATGACATCTGAAATTTGCAACCTTAACTCTTTCCCTTCCTCCTTGTCTTTCCCATCCTCATCTAAGTAGAATGATAACTTGTTTCTCTGCTTTTTGGGGCAGATCTTAACCTGGAGAGCCCCTGCCTGAAGAAGACCTGCGAGTTCGGAGCCGTGTGCGTGGTTAAGAACAGCGAGCCTGTATGTGAATGCTCAGACGCGTGTTCACAGGACCAAGACCCTGTTTGCGGCAGTGACGGGCACACTTACAGCAGCTCATGCCAAATGAAGGCCATGGGATGTGCCCTTCAGAAACAGATACAGATGCAGCACAAAGGACCATGTGGTGAGTCCACACACACACACACACACGCATTGATGCCACTCACTCCCTCACTGCCTTTCATCCCCGTCCACCCCCTGCACTTAAGCACTCCACCGATATTTCGAGAGAGGACTGTAATTTTCCTCCTCCGCAACCTTTTTTTGAAACGATGCACTTAAGTTAGAATTAAAGAGGGCAGCATCCTTCACAGTAATTGTTTGCATGAGTCATGGGTTTTTTGTCTGGCTTTTGTAAGCGCGCTCCAGATAAGTCTGCAGAGGCCTGCTTGCCCTCCAAACAAACGCATGTTTATGTGTGTTCTTCACAAAAGGCTTGTAAATCATTTTCGATGGCTGTCTTTGTGCTTGGGAGGGGAATATTAAGGGTGCTTTTCTGCTAAACTTTGAGCCCTTTGTAAAGCCAGTCCCTTTCACTGTTGGCTTAAGTTCAGAGAGAATGAGATGGAGCTATTGTGTCGACAGAAGTGTCATGTGTTTGCAGTTTATACATGTGTGGGTATTGGCTCTGCCTCCAGTGAAGAGTTCGAAATGGATGCCGGGGGTCATTTGGTAGCAGTAGAATTCATCTCAGATCGCTATAGGCCACGGTTGCCCTTTATTGCAGCGCTGCCTATCATGCTATATGTGTTGCCAGATAGCAAATGACAAATGAGAGTGATATCTCTCTCCTCACAGGCTTCTGGAACATAAGCTTAACTACCCACAGAGATTTAACCCACAGAAACAGGTTTGGTTGGGGCCAAAGAAGTCAGTTGTCGTGCATACATGGATGAAATCTTAAAACTGATGATTCAGGACTAGAAATAGAGGATTTTAGAAATGCTTTAGCTTGACAGATTTTTTTTGGAACGGCAAGAAGGTAATAATATGCTTTCCACAATCATAGAAAACCTGTAAATAAAAGATAATGGTAACACTTTAGTATAGGTATATTTTAGTATATTTAGTATAGTTCTCACTATTAACTAGTTGCTTTTTAGCATGCCTGTTTTTAACATATTGGCTGTTTATTAATATGTATAAAGCACATTCTGCATATTTTTTCAAATGTATTAAAATGAAATTGTGTGACTGGTTTAGACCTGCTAGATCATGTTGGACAAGCAATTTAGAGACGATAGACCATCTTTTAACCAGCTGTGGTATTCCATAAACAAGCTTAACCACCTTGAACAGGATTGACCTGATTTTTCCAGCTGGAAATAATCATTGTAGTTTGAAAAAAATCCACCCATTACAGCATCACAGCAATGTTGATGGGTCCGGCCCCTCTCTGGAGCAGGTGTCAATGGAAAGGGGCAATAAAAAGCGGCTGCAAACAGCTAATCATACAGAAGGAAATGTTGTTCATTTAGTGCTGTGTACACAGCCACACTCTCCACCACAAGTGAATTCTATTATTATCACCGTTAATTATCTAGGCCCATTCAGACCACAGCCTCTGCCTCACTAAGACCCCAGCTGTGTTTGTGTGTATTTGTTCGTGAAAGCTTGTATGTGGGTCGCTGTTGGTAGCAGTGCACCCACATGAGTGGGTGTATGATGTGCTCGTGGCCAAATTTCATTTCATTTTCTTCACTCCGCATAGAAGGGAGTCTCATAAATGCCCTTATCTTTATAGTTCAGGTGCAGTCTGATAGAGATATGACTGACGTTGTTTATTATTCTGATTTTTCCCTCACATTTGAGTGGCAGCTGACCTTGTCACGCAGCTACAGGAAAGCGAGCGGTTGTAATGGAGTATTTGATATCTGCCCCTCTGAGAACCGATACGTATATGTTTATATGCAAGGAAATGAAAGAACAGCCAACGAGTCAGCAGCAAATAAGCACTTTTTACTGGTGATTGAAATGTTACTGGCCACAGTTGGGGAATATAGGTTACCTGCAAGACACTGAGCTGGAAGCGGAAGAAAAATCATTAGGCTGTGGAAGGAGTGAGAGGGCAGTAAATAAAAACTAGGAGGAGATGGAGCAGACTAATAGAGCCGGTGCCCTTGCCCAGGCACCAATCGCCAGGGAATTTTTACGGCTATTCACAAAAACTGCTGTTCTGTACCTGACATTAACAATGTTCCTTCCTTTCTCTGGGCAAAAGAGAGCAGTTTACCACTCACCTTTAGAGGAATTGTTCACCCAAAAATGAAACTTTTGTCATCACCAAACCTGTATGACTTTTTTTTTGTGAAGAAAAACCACTTTTTCATTAGAATGAAATCGAATTCTGAACATTTAAACCATTATTCATAGAAGTTTTGAAAAAAAAGCCATTCTAGCTTTCCTACGCTGAAAAAAAGTTTGATGTAGAAACTATTTTTACTTATAAATTGGTAGTATTTCACAATTAATGACA
>SCHK01031046.1:0-29414 GCA_004124795.1 Poropuntius huangchuchieni
ATAAAGCTTACAAAAAGTTTTTCAAATATTAGTGGTACGTAGTAGTTTACTATAGAAACCGGAAGCGCTCTTGCCGGTATAAAGTATGAGCGGAAATACATCACAATTCTCGTTGCATAGAGCCCGTTCATCAAATCCATGCCCATGCTAATGACTTTCTGGACAAGGATGATGATGATGATGTCACTGGGGAGCTGGCTTGTGTTAGTTAAAGGGATTTAAGACTAAATGGAAATAAAGTGAAACTGGGGACAGTAAAAACTTATAAATTCTTACCAATGAAAAGGAAACTCCCAGGAAAGCCTGTTTTGTTTGAAAAACAACAACAAAAAAACCCACCTGGAATATTTCTTAATAAATTGCCTGTTTTCATGTTCATGAAAAAAACAACAGGCCATTTGCCAGGTGTTCATGTTTTTCAGTGAATATCACCTGGGGACAAGACAAAATGCGAAATGAGTGGAATTATTTATGTTCTCTTGTAAATTATAATACTGGGATAAAAGGGAACTAATATGATTTGCTTCTTAAAATTGTAAGTATTTATATATTAACCAAAGCTGAAACTGAGCCTTCCATTAAGCTTTTGTTACAGCTTTTCTGAGCATCTTGGCTCTTTCTCAATTCACTTTCCAGGGTTTATTGCTGCTTTCAAAAGTAAAAGAACCTGAAAGGCTAAAACTCGTATGTCGAACAAGCCAGCAGCACATTTGATCTGATAAAGATGTTCTCGCAGTGATAACATACATGTAGCTTGTTAAACAAAGCAGTTATAGTACCCATATCATTAAGCACTAGGATGAGGTCACTATTCAAACACATAAGAGGACTGTGTGCCTGAGTGGGTGTGTACAGAGGAAGCTATTAAAAATGATGAGGCTTTCACATACTTAATGTATCATGTGGTTTTGTATTGGTACAAATTGAGCTGTCAATGCGACTCATCAGATGCCAGAAGTGCATTACCTCATTGCCTGTGTCTCTTTGTCTGAGCACGTGCCTCCGTAAAAGATAATCTACTTGTGCACAGAGCAATAGCGCTCTCTAGTGGTGCTTATGATCCTTTACAAAAAAAGCTTGTACTCTACATCATTGTTTGGCCACATTATAATAGCCATGAATACAGTGGTAATGTTTAAGTCTGATGTCATTTAATGGATGTTATGTGCTGTAATTGCAGGATGAGAGTGCTTATGAGCATGGCAAAGTCACATACAGCCTCAGTATCGTTCCAAAGGGCAATCTCACTGTGTCCTGCACGGTCTCTAATGTCTTGGGCTCTGACATTAAGAGCATTAATGTGTCCGCACGTAAGTGTTACCTTCTTTTCTTCTCTCTTATCTGACTTTGGAACCCTCATCCATCACAGGATTGATTGTTTAGAAGTTAAGAACAAAATCATTAAGACAAAACAGTTATTTGTAATTGGAAATGTACTTGGCATCTGAAAATGACAAAATCTATTCATTATTAAATTCAAGTCCATCCCACAAAGATCATGTTTATTTGTTTTAAACTTTACTTTGCATCAAAAATAATAATAGTAACACTTTACAATAAGGTCCTGTTAGTTAATGCATTAACTGAAATCAACCAACAATGACTCATTTATTTGTAACAGTATTTACTGGTCTTTGCTTATGATTGTTTATAAAAAAAATACTGTTCATTGTTAGGTAATGTTATCTTATAATGTAAAATAATAAAAACAGATACTTTTTTCATTTTAGAAATAAATGAAACCCAGATTGTTAGTATAATAACTATAATACAGTAGCTTTTATGTGTTGGCCTTTTAAATGTAAAATTAACTTTAAGTTTTGTCTTAGTGATTTGGTTGACATTAACTTCTAAGCATGGATAATATAACATTACCACATAAAAAGACTTGTATCTTTATTTGAGCTCACCTTTCCTTCTCTTCTTCTGTTCTGTTTGTCGGGATGCTGGTCTGTTCTCTGACTAACACATGCTTTCACTTTACATGACTGAAATCTTTTGGCTAACCCGGGACAAATGTGTTTAATTATAAAACCAACCACAACTGTAAGCCTCTGGATTCCTGTATTTACATGCATTGCTGTTTCATTTAGGGGTTATTTGAGAGAGAGTAAAAGTTAACATGCAAATGTTTCTGAATCAGTTTTGATTTCTCCAGTTCTGTATGCAATGGGCTTTTCATTCCGTGAGAATTTAAAGCAAATGGAACTTAATATTATTTTATATCTGATTACAGTTGTTGACGACGTGACAATGGACAAACAAGGTAAGACTCTGAGTTGTCATTTACAAACAGCTTTGCATTACACAGGAAGAGAGCATATGTCAAAACTCAGTGCCTTTAGTCGTTAATTTAATGAATGCCTTTTGTGTGTACACTAGAAAACACCAAAACAAAGGTGCTGAGATGCCCAGCATCCTGACAAATGTTGTAATATAGGCCTTCAGGGTCTTATTTGCTTTTGTTTAGTTATTGAATGTTTTATGTTCTCATCCAGTTGTCCGTCTTCCCTTGTCACCAGTTGTCCATGTCCTATTCTGAATGTTTNGTTTACGTTCTCATCCAGTTGTCCATCTTTCCCTTGTCACCAGTTGTCCATGTCCTATTCTGAATGTTTTCTCTCTGTGTTTAAGCAGATCAGAAAGATGAGTACAGTGACCAGACGATACTGGCTGTTGGCATAGTTGTTGGTCTGATGCTGGCGGTTCTCGCGATAGGACTGGCTTACTGGCTGTATATGAAGAAATTCAGGTGTGACATAATATCCACTTCTCATTAAACAGTGAAGACATTTACAGTTCATCACATTTTGCACATTTGCAGTATGCTTATGTAATTCAGATTTGTTCAATATTATGTAACACTTAATCTGGATGTAGGCAAGGATCCTGGAAAACTGGAGAAAAGGAAGATGGATCTGCAGAAGAGAGTAAGAAGCTGGAGGAGAATCAAAGCCAAAAAGCTGACGTGTAATGTCAAAGGAACCGTTCAGGGTGAGTCGAGATTTCTGAAACTAGCTTAAGTAATGTGAATATTACTATTTTTCTTAGTATAGACATTCAGGTGATTTGATTGAACTGTTTTTATATTTATTATGTATGTATCTTGTCTTTCCTTAGGATTAATATGAATCCAATCCCTTTTTCCACAAGAGAAGGAGTGAAAAATTGGTGTAATCTGTGAAAAAATAATCAGAAGCTGTAATGGAGGACCTGAGTAGCTGTGTCAGTTACATCTCCACCATCGTCTGTAATGTGTCTGTGCCTCCCCCTTTGCTGGGGATTTAATTAATAATGTATGTTGTAAAGTATGTGAATCTTTTGCATTGAAGATCAAGCCTGTTCAGAAACCTTTGTCTGTAAAGTGTTCATTCATTATGTTGGATTTCACCCTACTGTGTTTTTTATTTTATTTTTTTTTCGTCCCAGTTTTAATGCAAATTTGTGTTTGCAGTTTCACATGGTAGAAACACTGAGGCCTTTAGTATCTGTATAGGACTTTTCCTTTAGAATTACACATAGTACCTAATCTGTGGCATGATATGAAGCATGATATTCACGCTAATACTGAGCACTTGGCTAGTTTTCAGGTCTTAACAAGTCAGTAAGCAAAATTACATCCCAATATTATACTTGTTGGGATTTATAAGACCATTACTTACCAATATTTAGACCTTATATGCATTTTAATAAAGACTGTGACCTACAATTTGAAGTTAAAATGTCTAAACGGGACAACTGACATAATTTGTCATTTCTGAATTCAGCAGATAATCCAGGGACCAATGCTTGTTTAATGAAAACCATGCCCTTTGCTTGGATTGTTTACCATTTAATTCTTATCACGTGTGTTGCCTTTTTTCAGAAAAATGAAAATCAGCTATCAATAATGTATACTGACACTCACTCTTTTCTCTAGATTATCACCCGTTTCTGTGTTCTTTGACGTTTCATTGTTTTGCCGCAGAATTGTATGTAATCTGGTTTAAGCATTACTTGTAAATATGGTAAACTACTTTTTATTGTTTTTATGTTCTATTTATATTGTTGAGGTTTAGCTAAATGCCAGTGTTTTGACATTACGTTAGCTAGTTTTAGTAAATTTTCTTGAAAATATACCTCTGTTGCTGTTGAATGGTACAGTACAAATTGATGGTATTTACTTGCAGATTTTAAATTCAAGCATTCAGCTTTCAGTTTAATGCATAGCGGTTGCTGCATTTCCACACTTCAGTGCATATTACCTGCATTTAATCCACTGTCAAGACCAAAGAGGTTGAATGTGGCCGTGCAAGTATTGTACATACTGACCATTGTTTTGTACTCTTAGTTCAAATAAAGTGTACATTTTTAGGAAAGAGTGGGGGGTGTTTTGTATGCTCACAGTTATACTGTAATTTTACACTGCATGTTTTTGAAAAGTTGCTTATGCTCACCAAAGCTGTATTTATTTAATCAAAAATGCAGTAAAAATAAGAATATTGTGAAGTGTTTTTTCAGTTTAAAAGAACTTTTCTATTTTAAAATGTTATTTATTCCTGCGATGCAAAGCTGAATTTTCCACAGCCATTATTCCAGTCTTCAGTGTCACATGATCCTTAAAATCCTTCATTCTAATCTAATTGGGGGTGTAAGAAACATTTAGTTGTATTCATTTTGAACACCGTGTCATATTTTTGTGGAAACCATGATACAATTTTCCAGATTTTAAGATGAAAAGAAAGTTAAAAATAACAGCATTTATTTGAAGAAAAAAAAAAAAAAAAAGTTTTGTAATATTCAAAATGTCTTTATTGTAACTTTTGGTTCAATGTTTGTCCAGTAATTTCACAATTGCATTTTTTACAGCATTAGGTTATGACTGCTCAGCTGTCACATCAACATTCCCCAAGGCAAGTAACTTTACTGTACTGCTGCAAACCAGGTCTCAGACAACAAGATACATTTATTTTAAAAGTAAAATGACAATAAAATTATCATTGATGGAGATGTATCTAAATAATGTAAAAATTGGCCAACAGAAAATATTTCTTAAATTATGTAAAGGCTTTAATGTCAAACCATTCATAATTGCATTCATCCACAAATGCAGATGTCTTTGGAAAAATTATTATCTTGATCATATTTGATTTATAATAAAATATTATTAAATTCTCTGCAAATATTTATTGTACAGTGTTACAAAATTCATAGTTTCTCTTGAAAAATAAAAGAACAAAATTGAGACAAAAATGGAAAGAACTATTTGGTTGAAGAAGTAATTGTTAATGAACCTTAAAAAACGGTTCCATGCCCTCAGGAACAGACATCTCATAATAATGATCCCAAAAGCATTGGAGATAATTCACATCCAAACTCATCTGAAAAGTTAAGGTACTTTGACATTGTCATAAAAAATGATTTGATGGCTCACAGTAAACAAGCTGGCAAAGGACGGCTGAATGCAAGAGATTTAGTTCACTGTAAACTATACTGTTCCTTTTTCACACATAAATTCAAGAATGGTAGGAGTATATTCAAATAGTTACCACCTATTATTTCTCCTCCAACTGTTTTTATTCCTCAGTGCAGCTGTTGCTGTCCATGGTGCTGCAATGGCCAACTACAGATTCACATACTGCAACTGTATTATGCATGTTTGATAACAAAATAAACATTAATATTGCATTAATATCACAATCCAGCACTTTTTTCAGACAATCAAATGGCTGTAAAAATGATAAGCCTGACAAATGGTAAATAAGCACACAAGAAACCACATTAACCCCAGAAAGTCAGGTTGTAATCTTACATAACGTTTTAATAAACTTTTTTTAATATCATAAAGCCAGATAAACCTGACAAACACAACATATCACGAGAAACTTTCAATATCCTCTGGTGTTGTAAAACATGACTTATCCTAAACCTTATTTAATTTGTTAGACATTTGTACTTAGCACATGCAGCATGTTTTACCTAAAACAAACGTGTTTATACATTTTATTATTATTATTGTGTAAGCATAGCATTTTGCATGACATAGTTGATTGTCCACAAACTACGCGTAAGCTGTTAATAATTGGCAAAAAGCAGCCCAGCGTTGTTTAAAATAGTTAAGCGTTTTGCAAAATGCTTAAATGATTGTTTGTGTAAAGTTTCTTTGACAGTTTTACTTGATTGACACATGGCGTGCAGCAGCCTTTACTGTTCCCCCCTTCGCATCGTCATTTGAACATCCGGGTACTAGTTCGCTTGATTGACAGTTGCCATAGCAACAGACCAGGCTGTCGCCATTTTGTCAGTTGCTTTTTTAATCTTTCAAATGTTTTCGCTTCCCGCCGGAATAATGCAGTCACGCGCTCGTAACAGTGACAGTTTTGGAAAGGCTTCGCCAACCGCGTCGGACTGAAAACGACACCGGGACAAAGAATCGGAATGTCAGGAATATATTTATTGGGCTAGTAGTCCGTGTCTCGGGTCCGCCGGGCCGGTCCGCTGCGCAGGTTTGGAACGCGCGCCATTTTGTGAAAACTGACAGAAAAGCTTAACGGTTTTTGTTCACCTTTTCACGCTGCGCTTTCTATAATATCTGCATGTCGTTGGATTTTTGTGAGTAATTTTGCTTTTGAAAACAATTCATTTGCGTCTCCGCCTCTACAGAAGCGAATAATCTTGAATGTGTATTTCCGAGCGCTAGCTGGTTAGCCGCGTTCGTTAAAGTCACTGAGAAAGAGCGCTAACTAGCCGCTAGCCATCACTTCACCACTTACAAACCATGATTTATACACAAATGAGATCTGACATGGGCAAAAACGCATCGGAAATACGCTGTTTTACCTGTCAATCGAAATAGGAAGGCATTTAGCCCCGTCTGGCTCAATACATTAGGGGTGTCTCATCGGAAGCAGCGTAGAGAAACTGGATCAGTCGCCTCACTTTACTGGATCTGGGACTTTAAATGAAGATCACACCATCAAAGGTGAGTATTTGAGATTTGTAGAGGTGTAAGTGAATCGTGTGGCCTTTGTAGGTTTGTTTACAAACCGCTTGTTTGGTAGAAGCTACAGGCTAGGTTGGTTTGGCCTAGATGGCTAGCCGATTAATAACTTTCCTCACGTTACTTAGCGATCTTTGTTCATGCACCAGATAGCTCATCCGATCATCAGCGTTTGTTTTTACACTCCCCAAGCCCCAGTAGCGAGCATTTGTACAGGTTTTAGGACCGTCTGTTAGTCGTTTAACAGGTAACCCCGTGTAGCTTCGCTAGGTCAGACTGCCGGAGCAAATGTTTGTGTATGTGGGGTTTGCTCAGCCTACGATTTTATATATACCCGCAGAAAGTCTGCCAGCTGGTGATTACAGAAGTGTATCATCACATCACTCTGATGGGAGTGTTTGGCTGGTAACGCTGGTGGTGGTGGTGGAGGTGATGATGATGATGATGAAGCCCCATGACTAGCGTGTTGTCAGTTAGCCATCAGGCTGGTTTCCTGTCGGGGGAGGGGGGCTGACATTAGCCAGCGATGTGATGCCTAACCATAGTTATCCAGCAAACATTGCTCAGTCATGTAGTACGGGTTTAGACTTTAGCGTGACGATGGAAACGTTAAACGAGTCCGATCGAGCCCGATGAATGGCTAAGCCAGCTAGAGAGGTAAGGTCCGCTTTACCTGTCATCAGTTAAACTCTGGTTAGTTTGCTCACTGTTCAAGGGTTTTTATCAAGTTATTTATAGTTAATGTGAAGGAATGGATGGCACGCTGCTCAGAATTGTATTTGTTAATCTGATTAAAAAAATGCTTTCGTCTTTTTCAGATGAATAATGGTCTCTGACCAGGTAAATACAAGACAGGTTGTGAGATTCCCCCTCAGTGTCACCTGAAGGTTCAGCTTTGGTGATGTTATATACATAATAAAAGTACAGCTGATACAGATGCATTATGCACAGAGAAATATCTTAAATAGGGTCATGGTTTGTTGCTTCTGTTTCCCTGAGGTAAACTTTATTCTGAAAGTTCATAGGTAGATCTATGTCAGATGCCATCTTTTTTTTGTCCATCACTTCCTCCCACAGCAGCCTAAAAGTGTGATTGACAGCGGTCCTAGTTGAACGGGGGCTTTTTGTTCTTAACTGTGATGCAGTTTATTCATTGTTTTGCACAAACCTTATTTCAGTCACACTAGAAGTAAGTCGCACGCATTTAGCTGGATATGCAGGAATGGGCCTACATGCACAAAAGGACCAGGATCTGTACTGTTGCTTACACTTTTTTCTTTTTGCACTCAATGCACAGTCTAGTATCACTTTCCTTTCCATCTTATTGACATTGTTTTGGAGTTTCAGTGGTGCTGAAATCCTGCTAATCTGCTCTAGTGTTATTTCAGGGCTTGTTTTTTTATTAGCTGTTTAGAAATTAGTCAGAACATTTAGATTAATTATAACCTAGGGAATGTTTAATGGGGTGAAATGTTATTTTTTCAACACTCGACTATGTTTGGTTAAATTAGGCAAAGTTCTGTAGTAGTTGTGAACCTAGGCTTCCTAGTAGAAATATGAATTCAGTGTTACCCAAGTTTTAAAAAAGCGATCGAAAATAAATTGTTCCTGTTTTGTTGTGATGTTTGTTCATCAACGTTTATTTGCCGCCCTTTTATTCATGTAGGACTCTAAGCAAAGTTTGAAACGTGGGAAGATAAGTTAGTTGACACTTATTGCAAGTGAATCAGACATTTTACAGCTAATTAAGATTAAATTAAATTAAATTATACTGGAAATCATACATCCAGGTTAGCTGTTTGCATCTGTTCTTGTTTTGAAGCAGAAACTGTTGTGCAGTTATGCACGTCTTACTATATTGATTCCTGTGGTAGTATTTGTCAGTTTCAGTACTCGTCACTGTGTAAAACGGTAGTTAAAGTTGTACATTGTTGTGTACATGGCTGCATTTAGTCACTTTGACATTAGTTTGAAGTGGGATATCTAGTGGGTAGCAAAAAACCAATAATTTTTTTTTTTTTTTTTTTTTTTTTGTGGCTTAGTCCTTTTTTGAGTGAAGTTTGTCTCTGTTTGCTGTACCTACTTTTTTGCAAATAAGTGGAATAATTTCTGGGACATGTAACACATTTTAACTTTATATTTTGAGGAGGTGTCACTGGCCATCTTAAAAGTCATAAATTACAGGAAGCTGACCCACTATTACACTATAAGTAAGGACCAGTTGTGTTACAGAGCTTTGTTATAGATTGGAAAATGTTTGATGGAGAGCCATAATTGTTCTTGTTGCATGCACATTCAACATGTTTGGCATTGTTGTGAGAAGGTCATTTAATAATCACGATCCCTTACTGTACAGTAGTCAAGCGAATTTATTGTATGTTTGATGTTTACCTGGCCTGACAATAACCAGAGATGCCATGGAATAAAATTAATTGAAAAGGATAAATTAAATGTCAAAAGCTCCTAAAGATAATTTATTATTATTTGGTTATTACAAAACGTATATCACTAGTTTTTAATAGTGTTGTTTAAAACAAATCTCATAATTAATTTATTAATATTATTTTTACTTGATTTCATCCCATGAAACAGGATAATCACAGATCAGTAAACAGAAAAAAAACCTAATATATCATATTTCTCGTTGTGTTTTTAATCCAATTCAGAAATAAAAGTCTGAATAGTACTCGTGTAAAATCTGAGTGACACACAAAATAGTGAAATGCTCTTCTGAGGGTTATATATAATGCTTATATTTGCAAAGCCTTGTTCACATATTTTGTATGTTACCAACTTTATAATTTGTAATACAGGCCTGTAAATTTGTATTTCTTCTTTGAGTTATAAAGGCTGCTTATAAGTCACAAAAACAACTATATATGCAGTTAGAGCATCTTCTGTGGTGCAGAATGTAATGTTTCTGTTTGTACTGTGACATACATCAGTTTTTCTCTTGGTGAACTGCATGCAGTCCTTGACAACATGAATCATCAAGCCCATATTGAGAAATATGCCTTTGCAAAACAGATAAAAATACAAGCATCTGAATGATATTTTACTGTACTTTTTAAAAAAAAATATATAATATAATCAATTTAAATGTTAGTAAATTAATATAAACATGTGCTGTAAAAATGTATTATTATTTCATAGGCTTTTGTCCTGAAAATGATTTGAAATGGTTGTGTTTGAGGCTGTAGAAGTGTTTCCATCCTCTGATATTTTGTGGATCACATGAATTCTTTGCCCTGCCTTAGTTAGGTCAGCTGAATCATTCTCCGCTCCTACACCATGAGTGGGGTCTGAGCTGCTATTTTGCTGTCAGGCTCCAATGTGGTGGATGCTTCATCTAAGTGTGCCAAAGTTCAATTTTATTTCTTGTTTATTTCTTGTTTTCTTATTGGAAAATGGGAGCAGCTCTGCCCTGGCAACAAAAGTAGGCTATTTGCATACTCTTCTGTGATTGGCTTGAACATTGATGGGCTTGCCAAATCACACTGTATCTTCTTGGTGATAGGCTATGCTAATTAGGTGCTGTTGCTGGGATTCTGAATAGTGGTGGGATTCTGTGTGGCTGTGGTGCATTGTGTTGCCTGGCAAGAGATGCTGATATATGAGCAAGCTCCTTATAATTATCACAATTTACAGCTAAAAAAGGACAGATTTCTGACCAAAAATTTTTGTACTTGACATGAAATTTGCACTGTAGTCTTTTCTCTTATTATTTAGAAATTGAGATGAGATCTGTTTTTTTTTTTTTTCTTTTTAATTTCTGTTCAGTTATATTAAATAATTTTGTATTTTTTTTTTTTTTTTAATTGCTATGCTCTAATTGTTGATTCCTTTATTTTTCTGGCATTTCTCTTACAGGGATGCATTTTGCTATATTCTGATAAACAAGATTAAAAAATTCATAGATTTTTTTTTTTTTTTTTGTACGTATGTATGTATTTGTTTTCCATCCTATTGGATTTTAGTTCTAGTGCTACAAGCCTATGCTTCATTTTTGTTACATAAAAATCTCAGAGATGATTTTGCTCTCCTAAAACAGAGAGAAAAGAGAGAGTCTTAATAACCTGAAAGAGGTTTGTGGTTCAAAGGATCACAGGGAGAGAGGAGAATTTTGTTCTTCTAACACACACTAATTTAGCTTAAATTTCCTCTAGGGGGAGAGACCTCAGCATGCAAACCCTCGTCTGTCCGGCTTGCACCCTCTCTTTCTTTCCATGCTGCTGGTCTTCAGATGGCTGCTCCCATGCCTCATTCGCACCAGCAGTACAGTGACTGTCACCAGCAGAGTACAGACCAGTCTGTCACTGTACTGCCATACAGTGATCAGACACAAGCACTCACTGCCAGCCAGGTACTGGATGCTCCGCTCCTGTTTATGCACTTAGTTTTTTTGCATTGTGAATAAACATGGATGAAGCACGCTCAGTTATTGCACTTTGTGAAATGAATACTTCCTGCTACTTTTCGCTTAGCCTTTGGATTATTTTACCTCTTAGTCAAAAGTATGTGAATTTGTTAAAAAATTTAAAATGTGTCATCTAGTAAATAAACACGTTTTCCCTTCTTTTATTGCAGAGGCACATGCCCCAGTGCTTTCGAGACCCCACTTTAGCTCCTTTAAGGAAGCTCTCCATAGACCTGATCAAAACCTACAAACACATCAATGAGGTAAAATCTCTCTCTCTTCATTTTATTGCTATTCTCCTATCTATATTACTTTCCTTGCCATAGTACAGCATAAAATAAAGCTAAAAAAAAAATAGTAGTAAAGAACAAAATCATGATACTAGATCATAAGTAGTCATACCTCTGAAAAGTCTTTTAGGAAGTTTTCACACTAAGTTATGAGTGCAACAATGCTCAAGGGTTTTTGAATTGAGACTAATGCTGTGAAACTTACTTGCTTTTCTTTGTATAGGTGTATTATGCAAAAAAGAAACGACGGCATCAACAGGGTCAAGGTGAGGACTCCAGCCACAAGAAAGAAAGAAAAGTCTTCAATGATGGCTACGATGATGAGAACTATGACTACATTGTCAAGAATGGGGAAAAATGGATGGACCGCTATGAAATTGACTCTTTAATTGGAAAAGGGTCATTTGGACAGGTATAATGTCTTGAGTTTCTTCAATTGTTTAAGATTTATTTTTGAAAGTTAAAAAAAACAAATTCAAGATTTCAAATCTTAGGAAATTGGGATATTATTGTTTTGGACTTTTGAAAGCAAAATCCATATCTGGAAAAATTATGCACAGTGTAATTGCCATTTCAGAGTAGTTTTAATATCTTATAAGGAAACAAAAGTATTGTCTTATTGTCTGATGTGAATGTAATTGGCATTTTTTTTTTTTTTTTTAGGTTGTAAAAGCTTACACACGAGCTGAGCAAGAGTGGGTAGCAATTAAGATTATCAAGAACAAGAAGGCCTTTCTGAATCAAGCTCAAATTGAAGTACGACTTCTTGAGCTCATGAACAAACATGACACAGAGATGAAATACTATATAGGTAAGTAGCCTGTTCAGTTCTTTGATATCATTTCAAAAAATTTGCATACAGTGCATTCTTTTCGATTTTAAATATAAACATCTATGTATTTAAGATAATGTATTTCTTTTCTCAGTACACTTGAAACGGCACTTCATGTTCCGGAATCATCTTTGCTTAGTATTTGAAATGTTGTCATACAACTTGTATGACTTGTTACGGAATACGAACTTCAGAGGTGTCTCTTTGAATCTGACACGGAAGTTTGCCCAGCAGTTGTGTACAGCACTACTGTTTCTCGCTACACCTGAGCTCAGCATCATCCACTGTGACCTAAAGCCAGAGAACATCCTGCTATGTAATCCCAAGAGAAGTGCCATCAAAATAGTGGACTTTGGGAGCTCCTGCCAACTGGGACAAAGGGTATTGTGAACAGACTCATTTATTGAATGTGAGAAAAGTGTGGAGAATGCTTGAAGTAATTGATTACATATTCCTCCTCCTCCATCAGATATATCAGTACATCCAGAGTCGATTCTACCGCTCCCCTGAAGTGTTACTGGGAATGCCATATGACCTGGCCATAGATATGTGGTCTCTGGGATGTATTCTGGTGGAAATGCATACAGGAGAGCCTCTATTTAGTGGAGCCAATGAGGTAATGAGCTGTATTTGTATCAATATTATTTATGATTATTATTATAACTAATGTAACACCATGAGTACAATGTTTTATGAGTGGAAACTACATTGATATGTGGGAATGAATCCCCTAAATTATTGTTTAATGTGTGTACAGAATACAGGAGTTAGATTCTACATAACTAAAACTGAATGTTATGGTAAAAAAACAGATGAAACAAACAGTCACACTTTATTTTAAGGTCCAATTCTCGCTACTAATATGTGCTTTATAAGCACTAATCCTCCCGTCAAGCATGTTTCTGCTTATTTATAGTTAGTAAGATTTAGTAAGTAAGTTTAGGTATTAGGGATGTAGAATATGGTCATGCAGAATATGTGCTTTATAAGCACTAATAAACAACCAATGTATTATTAATAGGCATGCCAATAAGCAACTAGTTAATAGTGAGAATTGGTCCCTATCCTAACTAAAAATGTTGCTTAACAAACTTATTCTTTAATCAAAACCCTATCAGGTGGACCAAATGAACAAAATTGTTGAAGTACTTGGGATTCCACCCAATCACATTATGGACCTAGCACCAAAAGCCAGGAAGTTCTTTGAGAAGTTGTCAGATGGGACATGGAGTATTAAGAAGACCAAAGATGGAAAAAGGGTACATGTTACTGATATTTTGAAGTACAATCACTATCGTGGGATTTTTGGTTTTATGCAGTTTTTGTGGGAATGCTTGTTGTTATTGGTGCTAGAACGTCTTTCTGCTTTTCTGTGAGTAGTACAAACCTCCGGCATCTCGAAAGCTCCATGCCATCTTGGGAGTGGAATGTGGTGGACCAGGCGGTCGTCGGGCGGGAGAATCCGGCCACGCAGTAGCTGACTACTTGAAGTTCAAGGACCTCATTCTCAGAATGCTGGACTACGACCCCAAGACGCGAATTCAGCCCTACTATGCCCTCCAGCACAGTTTCTTCAAGAAGACGACGGATGAAGGAACCAATACAAGCAGTAGTGTGTCAACAAGTCCTGCACTTGAGCAGTCGCAGTCATCAGGGACCACTTCTAGTACATCCTCAAGCTCAGGTTCTACTACGATTTCATCTGTTCTGGTCTCTAAGCTCTTGGTTGTAACTGACTCGATAGTAGTGTGTTTATCGGTTAAAGCTTAACACAATTCGTTTCCTCTTCTTTAGGAGGATCGTCTGGAACAAGCACCAGTGGCAGAGCGAGATCCGATCCAACTCACCACCATCGGCACAGCAGCGGGCATTTCGGCACAGCCATGCCAGCCATAGACTGTGACAACCTTTGCCCTCAGGTGAGCCCTGGTTGATCTTGTCAAGTAGCTAAGGCGATTCAGAGTTTGGCCTTCACGACTGAACAATGTTTTTCCTTGTTTGTGCAGGCGAGACAGCCTTATCATCCACCGGTAGTATGGCCTGGAATCGTAGGACCAGAACCTGTCACTGTAGAGACTCATCCAGTCCAGGAAACCACTTTTCATGTGCCTCCCCAGCATCCCAAGGCATTGCACCCCCATCACCACCATCATCACCACGGACAGGTCATAGCAACGCGACCACGGCCGCGACTCTACAACTCGCCCACCAACAGCGCCTCCACCCAGGATTCCATGGAGGTGGTGCACGGTCATCTGTCCATGACATCCCTGTCTTCCTCGGCATCCTCTTCCTCCACATCTTCCTCTTCCACAGGAAACCAAGGCAACCAGGCTTACCAGCTCCGCCAGCTTCCTGCCAACACCCTGGACTTTAGCCAAAACGGAAGTATGAGTATGAGTATGGGTTTGGGTGCCTTCTCAAATCCTCGCCAAGAGACTGGTATGGCTGGACATCCCACGTACCCTGTTGCCACAAACACAGGAACTGGTCACTTTATAGCAGAGGGACACCTGGGCATGAGACAAGGCATTGATAGGGAAGATTCTCCGATGACTGGAGTCTGTGTTCAGCAGAGCTCGATGGCCAGCTCGTGACTTTAGCTGAAATGGGTTTGTTTTTCTGTGTGAATTTTGTTTTGTTCCGTTTTTTTATTTTTTCCCTTTTTTATGGTGGTGTTTTCATTTTCTCCTGTTTTTTCAAAAGGTGCATAGAGAATAAAAGCTGCTCACTTCTGAGGGGAGATATCACTGAACCGCTACAAATTGAAAAGTATTTAAAAAGTATATATGTATTTCCATCATTTTTACGTTGTCGATTTCTAGATAAGTTAACAATACTGCAGATAACCATAGTGAAACTGAGACACCCACCTGCCGATTCACTCACCTGCATACAGTACTTATTTACCATCTGTTACACCGGAAACTAGGAGATTTGTTTTTATTTGTCCCTTTTTTCGTTCAATACAGTGAGCATTTCAGAGCTGTGAGCTGTCGTACAGCTTTTTATATGTAAAGCAATGCAAAACATTTGTTTAGTTCAAACAAGTGAAACATTGGACATTATAATTTGGCTGGTCGTTCTTTTATTTACCCTTTAAGTGAAACTTCTCTAAAGAGCTGTGTGTTTAAACCTGTAGCGTGTCAAGGAAGCAGTACTTGCAGTGATATTTCGTGTTGTCGGTATCGTGTAACTCTTCGAGAGGGGGCACATAGCTGCGGAGCTCCAGTGGCGAGCGCTGGCCTAGCGGCGAGGAGGAGCTGGTGTTAGACAGGCAGGTGCAGTACTCTTCAGGCCTGGAGTCCTCCAGACCGGACGGCTTCGACTACGTACAGCAGCTGAGGAGCGACGAGGGGAGACGGATCTGGGGCTGTCGTCGAGAACCCTTTGGCCTTATGACTTTTGGACCTTGACTGAAAAGGAGCTGGACTTTATCATTAAATAGAGATGATGGCTGTCCTCTATTTTTAACATTTAAAGAGTCCTTAATTGGTTAGGGAAGGTGAATGAGAGTGGTTATTCAGAGGCCTTTATTTAGCAAAGATTTCTCATTTAAGGGACTCCAAATTGCAGGGTCTTGCTCAAACGTCCCTAACATGACTTCCTAAAATTGCCGAAGTGGGATTTCACGTAGAAGGTATTCATTCCCATTAATTGGCTCTTTTTTTTTCTTTTTTTTTTTCCCGTCAAGCATGTGGTTCCCATTGAAAAACATCTGCATAAATTTGCCTCTTTGTGTTGAACACAGAAGATATGTAATGAGATTTATGTGACTGCCTTTTTTCTCCTCTTGAATTATGCTGTGAATTTTACACAAAATTACTTTTTCTTCTTTATTACCGTCTTTCTTTCTTTCTTTTGATATACCAAAGCAGTTGTTTTTTATAGCACTAGGTGTCTGTAAGAAATAATGTAGCAGTTCACCACTTCAGCCCAAGGTTCATCAGAGTCCATTTTAGTCTGTATACTCCATCTCAAACTGGAACTTTTGCTGAACTTCATGTTTTAATGGTAACGAAAACTGAAATTGGTTTAATATATAGATAAACCTCCCCGATTTGTTACCTTTTTCATTTGTTTTTCCTGTCAAAGGGGCGGAAGGGACACTGACGGTTACTCTGCAGGCTACAGAGTAGCTGAGAGATCACAAATTATTCTGAGGAGAGAAAAGTGTTTTGTTTTGTATTTGCCTGGTCTATCAGTCAGTGATGCTGCCTTTTATACCTAATTTGATGAACATGCTAATTTCTACCTTTTTAAATCTAAGTGGCTACTTCAATTTATTTATTCAGGCAGTCTACTGTAGCTACTGTGACCTCTGAGTCTGAGTTGAATTTGTTATCAAGTGATTGGCTGGATGTTTGCCTCAGATGCGCTATTCAAAGGGAAACTAGAGGTGACGCGCTGCCACACAGACACTGGGCACATGCATGTTGGTCTGAAGAGGATAAGTGTTTATAGTCACTATTCAGTCACGTTAAGGATAGCTGTGCTCACTCGAGGTTGTGAGCCCCCTCCCCATCACCTAGCTTCTCACTTTAGGTCTCAATTCTTCAAAGGAACCCTGTTTGTTGCTGCTCTCGATCTAGCAGTTCTTCACAGACAGTGGGACACTATCCTGCCAGAAAGTGTGTGGTGTTCACATTTGCAGATTTTCCTTTCGCAAAGACATCACTTTCAGCCAGAATCATGTTTGGTGTAACTACAAATCTCGCAACGGCTAGTGGTAATCGGAATAACAAAGGTTTACCTGAATGTTAGCTTGATTTTAAAATGTTGTTTATATATATATCTATATCTATATATAAAAACATTCGAGTGCAGTTTGCTGACGTTGACACAAACATTCCAAAAATTCAAAATCTAAAAATTACAGAAACTTTTAAAGAGTGCACCTGTTTCAGCTGTCACTAAATGAGACCTGATTTAGTGCAGTTTTCATGAAATGCAGCCCCTTTTTAATAGTTGAAATAGAATTTATGTATATATTTATATTTTTTTAAATAAAGGAAGTATAGAACTCACTACATTGCTCCTGCTGGTATGTCAATTACATTGCCATTTGTTTGCTTACCTGTTTATTTTGTTTTATTTTAAACCCTTCTTGTCTTGCTTGGTCATTGGACCAAAATTGCTTTTAGTAAGAGGCATTTGCCATCACCAGGACAACATTAAAGGTAGGGCTTATAACTTGTACCGAAAGAATCTTTTCACAGGGTATGACGCATGTATGTCCACACTTTTTCTAATGCTCATGGTTTGCTAGGTCTGTTTCTCCCCCTTTCTCTTAAATGCATTATAGGTAAATGTCACTGATACACAAGATCATGGATTTTAATTCAACATTCTTCTGCCTTTTGGATTGATTTTTGTTTCTTTTCAGATTTTCTTGACCCTTTTCATGCAACATGCACTATATAATTGAACAGCATGGGGAAAGGATAAGTGTCCACAGATTGTAAGATCTAGTCAAGACTTTGCTGTGTATATGAAAATGCCCTTTGTATTATATTCAAACAGTCTTATGTATGATATATAAAAAATAACTTAATTGACGCGTTCTTGCCTTTTTTCTTCTTTTATTCCCTGGCTTGTTGCTTCAACACTACATCGGTCTAATTTAGAGGACAGTCTGTACTAATAGTTTTTACAAGAAGTTTACAAACGTGCTAAATTAGTTTTTTTACAGACTATCGAATAATACATGTAAATGAATAAAAGGTTCCCTTAAGTTAAGTCTACGAAAAGTTCGATAAAAATCGGAGGATCAGCAATAAACAGTGGTAATGTAATTCTTAACAGGTTATAAAGCCCTATTTTCACTATACGATGCGCGGCTCGTTGGTCTAGGGGTATGATTCTCGCTTCGGGTGCGAGAGGTCCCGGGTTCAAATCCCGGACGAGCCCAAAGTTTTCTTTACAAAATTAATGTACCTAGAACTCACATTGTTCAATGTAATCTTCCGCGCTGAATTCTGGATACAATACAAATACACACTGTTTACTAAATTTACAAAAAATGCATTTAACATGCAAGCAACGAGCGGTCATCGTTGTCTATAGTTCAACTCCATTGCAGGGATTCTTTTTTTCTAAACCGCAGTAATCTGTGATTTTAACATTTAATATAAACACATACTTTAACGACTCTACGTGTGTTATATAGCTGTTTGACTATTTCTAGATATTATTATTAATTGAACCTGGAATCGGTTCTTTTGAACAGTTCATTTCAAAGAATCGATTCAGATTCAGCGATTCTTTACGTCATGACGTAGTAATGTACTCGCGCGGTCCTGACACCCCGGCATATTTAAAGAGAATTTTTGACATCTCATTTTTAATAAAACTGTATTTCAATTCTAACAATGATTTTTAGAACTTTTTGATTACATATGCTAAATTGTTATTTTGAAGACCATGATTAGCCTTGTAGGATTCTCTAAATACAATCTTGCATATGTACGAATGTATAATTGATAATAATCATATTAACGCTGTTCTCGACGAACACACATCACCATACTGCCAACATATCCGATGCCACAAAAATATTAAAACAAACTTGTGCAGATAACAAAAACTGAACGTTGGGAAAATTGTCCGGTCTCTGCTGCCATCTACAGGATTCACGGCTTTATGAGTGCAAAGAGAGTGGAACCAGGCCCACCTATGGTTCAGTGCAAATGTGAATGCTAATGTGCTAACTTCGTTTTATTTATCGAGTTTATTTTTTGAATACAGTTTACTGATTTCTTTGTGCATTTACATTAAAAGCAATGAATTTTGTTTTGTTTTCGTAAATAGCTAGCCTATTGAAAATTGACTCAACATGTAGTTTACTTGACAATATAGACTCACAAACTATGCCACTCAAATTAATATTTCATGGCCATATATTTATTTGGTATGAGGCTGGGTAAAGCTGCCTTATGTAGAATATTCAGTGAACTCTCAACGATTTAACTGTGCTGAAAGTATCGAATGAGTTCACTAAATAATTATAACTAAAAATTTGACCTAAAACTAATTATAACTTAAATGATTCCTGATTTAAGAACTTCGTGACTGTATGTTTCTGTTTACTACTCTAAAGCTGCTTTAAAACATTCTATTATTATTTTTTTATTATTGTTATGATATTGCTATAAAGCGATATAAATAAACATAATTTGTAGTAGTCATTATTTATGTGTGAGTTATTATTATTATTTTTTTTACATCTGATTAAGAGTTTTAAACTGATAGACTATTTAACACATTGTAACATAAACCTAAAAAAGACACACAACAAATAATAAAAAATACAAATAAAAATCCTTGACAATTTTTTATCTACAAAAGAGTTATTATGTGTTCCAAACAAAAGAAAGACAGAACTAGATACAAGAAAAATGTAAAATGAATAGGTTAGTTGATAGTTTATTTTTATTATTATATTTCAACTCAAAGTAAATAAAAAAATAATGTAAATGCAGACCCTACAAATATTAGCGCACATATATATTTAATCCACAACTTCATAATATATTAATATGCATGCAAACATAAGTACGAGCTGTTCACTCGAGAACCGTTCGGAACGAGTCAGATTTTTTGAACCGGTTCGATCAAATCATTGAAAAGATCCGACTCAAAGGAACGATTCGTCAATCGCTACTGCTTTCAGTTAGTATGGCTGGTGCATTGTGGGATCGAAACGAATTGCATTGTGGGTTGGCACGCCATCAATACTACTGTTTCATACTTACGCGCCTTGATCATTTTTGCACTGTTGCAATGATTGTATTAGTGATACCATAACTAATAGAGTGCCTAGAGAGCTTTTGAACATTAAATGCACAATGCCAAATTTTTGTGCCGCTCCGAACTGTACCAGGAAAAGCACCCAGTCCGATTTAGCTTTCTTTAGGTTTCCAAGGGATCCGGAGAGGTATGACTTTTTTTTTTTTACAGCTTCAAAACATTATCACTGTCGTTT
The DNA here is from genome assembly GCA_004124795.1 of Poropuntius huangchuchieni. Lineage (NCBI taxonomy): Eukaryota > Metazoa > Chordata > Actinopteri > Cypriniformes > Cyprinidae > Poropuntius > Poropuntius huangchuchieni. The sequence goes on from SCHK01031046.1 coordinate 20,503, forward strand.
TGTGTTAATTAAACCGGACGACTGATATGAAAACAATGCTTTCTTAGGAAGGTACAATAAAATCTGCACTTACAAATCATTGATGATTTACTGAAGTGCAGTTAGTTAATGCATGTTGACATAATATAAGAAGGCTTCTCATATTTATACGTTTAAATTACTGTGATGCTATGATGTAATTTGCTGTTTTTGGTTAAAAGAAAACTGTCAACATAAGTTTAGTACCGGTAACAGTGAACAGAGTAGACAGTTCATGTGCCTCTGATTTTTATATCTGTTCTTCTGCTCTTTAGCTGAACCTTTTTGTATTAATATAGGTTATATAAAGAAAAAAAGATAAAATACAAGCGCATTAAATTATTCTTGAGTAAACCTACTACAAACGCCTACAAGGATCTCTTTTTCGGTAACACTTTACAATAAGGTGTCATTTGTTAACATTAATGTTAAAAAGAGATTCTTGTAGATGTTTGTAGTAAGTTTACACAAGAATAATTTTATGCTCTTGTATTTTATATTAGTAACTTATTGTAGTGCTTTGTTGCAGGTTTCGAATAATTCTTGCCATTTCTAACTTGTTAGAATTTCATAATGCAAAATTATATTGTTAATCAAAACCCAGTGTTTAAACTGACAAGAAAAAGACCATAATGTAGCTTCTACAGTAGTTTTCATCAACAAAATATTTGTCTATAAATGTCGAACTCAACAGTGTTCAGAGTTTTTTCATTTGTTGTTCAGTTTTCTTTGCCTAAACCTGGGAATACATTTTTCTACAAAAAATGTTATGCAAGAAATGAGTCATTGTGTATTTCTTATAACTTTATTTGCACAGATGTAGGTTGTGGGTGGAGAACTGTCGCCGGGCAGATCTGGAGGAGAAAACTCCCGATCAGCTGAACAAGCACTACCGACTGTGTGCGAAACACTTCGAACCAGCCATGATATGCAAAACTGTAATGCATTATAATTTGTACTTCACAATTGTTGTTTTAAAAATGACAAAATTACAAGCATTTAACATCACTCACAGTACAGGATATATTATATAAATAGTTCATGTTGAATGTTTTTTTTTTTTGTTACTGTGTTTTTCAGAGCCCTTACAGGACAGTATTAAGGGACACTGCTATTCCCACGATTTTTGATTTAACCAGCCACCTCGGCAATCCTCACAGCAGACATCGCAAACGCATTAAAGTTCTGGTAGAAAACTCTTCTTTTTTTACTCTCATTGAATTTCCTGCATTTGTTTTTAAACTGCATAATAACTTTTTTCTGCAAAGTATCATATTGCATATCGGTAGTGATAAGTTAATAAATTTAAAGGGATAGTTCACCCAAAAATGTATATTCTGTCATTAATTACTCACCCTCATGTTGTTCCAAACCCGTAAGACCTTCGTTCATCTTCGAAACACAAATTAAGATATTTTTGATGACATCCGAGAGCTTTCTGACCCTGCACAGACAGCAACACAACTGACATGTTCAAGGCCCAGAAACATAGTAAAGACATTGTTAAAATAGTCCATGTGATATCAAAGGATCCTCATTAATTTTATGAAGCTACGAGAATACTTTTTGTGCGCCAAGAAAACAAAATAACTTTATTCAACAAAGCTCCAAGATTTAATCAAAAATGTCTTATGGGAACAACATGAGGGTGGGTAATTTATGACAGAATGTTGGGTGAACTATCGCTTTAACATTATAAATCAGTACACAATACATATATTGTGACACTTTGCATTCCTGTTTTCCTCAGACAGATGAAGAGGTTCAGAAAATCAAAGAAAGACGATGTAAGTAAGATATAGTTGATTATTACACATCTCTGTAGAATATTTGATTCTGATTGGTCAGTTGTAACATTTAGCTGCCTATGGCAGCGCTGTATATCCGTCTGCTCATCTGGGTAACTGAAACTGATTAAAATGATTTCTTACTTAACCGATTAAAATTGTAGCTCTGAATGATCATTGCTTTGAACGTTTGTGTCTCTATTTCTTTAGTGGAGTCTTCAATTGAACAACTGCTCTCAAAAAAAGACTGCGACGCTCAGGATGACAGCGAGAACGCAGACGACATCCCTCAGCTGACGCCCGAGCAAAAAGACCTGAGAGACTTCCTAAGGTCTTCCTTTGAAGTCATGGTTTTGATAGGAAGGCAAAACTTTCCATTCAGTTGCAGTGCAAGAGAAGATGAGATGCGCTCTGAGGAGGAACGGTTCTTAACTACAGGTAACTTTCAAGCGTTGATTGAGAACCGTATCAACGCGGGTGATGAATTTCTTCGGAGGAGATTCGAGACGGTGGCTGTTAACGAGGAATATAGTTCGGCTGTCCAGCAGAGGCAGCTTCTTGAGGTCTGCGAGAGATGCGTGCGTGAGGAGATCCTTCAGCAAGTCCGAGAAGGCCGCTTCTTTTCCATCGTCACTGGGGAGTTAGTGGAGTTCCCAGAAGGAGAGCACCTGCCCGTATTCCTGCGCTTTGTAGACCAAGCCAACACCCTTAGAGAGGAGTTCATAGAGTTCCTCTCATTTGAAGGAGAAGAGGTCACTGTCGCTGAGAGGTTGGAGTCTCAGTTGACGAAAGGATGGGGCTTGAGTATGGAGCACTGCAGAGGACAAGCGCATGCGGGATCTGGGATACTTGGCACCAAGATGAAGGTCATCGCTGCCCAGCTCAAGGAGAAATATCCCATGGCGGTGATCACACCAACTTCCACCTGTGCTCTTAATGTTCATCTTGCTAACGGCATGCCATTGACTGGAGTGCAAGATGTGATGTCCATTCTGAAGAAGACGAATGCGTTTTTTAAAGCATCTCCGTTGCTGCAGAGCGAACTTGATAACGCTATCTCCATCCTGTGTCAGGGAAACCTAGAAAAAGAGAGCATTCTCAAAGAAAGCTCTCGTTCCACCTGGACTGATCTTCATAATGTGTTCGAGATGGCCGTTGATTTGATGGAGCCGCTTCTGCTGTGCATGGACAGCATACATGACAACGAGGATCTGAAGTGGAACGACCAAATCACCAGTGACGCCTACGCCATTTCTGAGGCCTTGGCGGACTTTGAGTTCATCGTGACGTTGGTTATTTTAAAGAACGCGTTGTCTTTTACGAGAGCTTTTGGTAAGAACCTTCAAGGAGAAACCATTGATGTGTTTTTCGCCGCTAACAGCCTAACAGCAGTCCTGCATTCGTTACACGAGGTATCAGACAACCTAGAAGTATACCACGAATTCTGGTTTGAAGAGGCTGTGAGTTTGGCGACTGCAATGGAGATCCCGGTGAGAGTCCCGAGGTTGTTTCTTCGGAAGCAACAGACGGTGGAGACCATGGAAATACAAGCGGAGTCATTCTTTAAGGAGTATCTTACAATGCCGGTTATGGAGTACATCACGCAGGAGGTCAAGGAGATCTTCTCTGAGAATCATCTCAAGGCGCTCAAGTGCTTGTCTCTGGTCCCCGCGGTCATGGGACAAATGAGGTTCAATACCTCTGAGGAGACCCATGCGGACATTTACAGGAGCGATCTGCCCCATCCGGACACACTTCCTGCTGAACTACATTGTTGGAGGATAAAATGGAAACACAGAGGGAAGGAAGTAAGCTTGCCGTGCACCATTCACGAAACCCTTCAGCACTCCGATGTGAAGTTCTTTCCTAATGTTAATGCGTTTCTGAAAATATTAGCCATGTTGCCGGTGCTGAAGCTTGATGGGAGTCACGGTGAAACCGCACAAATACGTTTACAAGCTTACCTCACAGACACTGCGGTAAACCAAAGATGTAAGAATCTGGCTGTGCTGAACATCAATTATCATATAAAGACAGACCTCGAAGAAATGGTTCAGTGTTATTTAAAAACTTACCCAGAAGACAGTGAGAGTGATTAATAGGTAACAAGTATAGATTGTCCAAGTTTCAACTGCAAAAATCTTTGAGCTGGAATTGTAATAAGTTGTGTAATTGTTTTGCAGAATACAATGCCAATTGTTTATTTTCATGTGCTTTTTCCCCCTGGAGAGATATAGTACTATTTTTACATTTGTGAGGACCGTCAAAAAGATTCACCATGTAAGTTTCGGCAGTTTGCTCAGTTGTCTTGCATTTTGTTCACTTGATTTTTTTGACTTGACAAAAATGACTTTGAAAATTGCGTTTGTATAAACTGGTCCGAAGTGTAAATAAAATGAAAGCACTTTTGATGCTGTCTTTTATAATGGTGTAATTTCTTTTTGATGTCACAGGTATACACTACTGCAGTTATTATATATTTATATACTTGGTAGCTATAAAATGATCCATGAGTTAACGTTAGATAATGCATTAAATAACAATAAGAAAAACAGTTGCTACAGTATTTATTAATCTTTGTTAGCATTATTTATAAAAATATAACTCTTCATTATTAGTTCTTGTAAGCTCAGGTCTTTTGAATATTGGTGGTAATAGCAACAACCTGTTTAACCAGGTTTGTTTTTTAGTCTTGCTCCAGTATATCCAACTTAACACTGTTTTGCATGAAAATACAAAAGATGCACAGTCTCATGCAGACACATTCTGCCTTCTGTAGTTTTTTTTTTTTTTCTTACACAATACGGTAACAAATAAATGCAATCAAAATAGTTATATTTTGTGAGTACGATAGCTTTAGACAGATCACTGTGCCATTAATTTCATGCACTGTTTTTAATTATGTTTTTTAAGTAGGCTATTTGGTAAATGCAATAAACCCTTTTGCAATCCAAATGCCAAATACTTAAAATAAATTGAAAAGTGGTGTTAAACATTATAGTGCATAAATAACTTCTGTTGCGTTTTATATTTAAAGTCAATTCCTCTCCGGTCCTCAAGAGAGCAGCATTTGTAAGTATGTATTTTACTATAAAATCATGCCATTTTAAACTACTATGGTGTCTTGTAGATGGGTGGGTTTAATTATAATAAAAATATTAAAGAGGGCATACAAAACTTTCAATTACCAAGGAGCTGCTGCAGTTATCTCATAAAGATTCATGAGTGTTTGTATCCACAAACACAAAAAAACAGGAAAATGTACTGTGTTACCATACTTTTCATCCCACCACTGAGTAGAGGGAAAAGGCAAAAGAGTGGAAATCTGAGGACACTGAACAGCAGGCCAAACAGATTGTGCATGATATATCCTCTCATCCAAAAACTCCATTAGAAAGGCTTGCACTAAGGTTTCTGATAACAGGTTTTTTTGTCTTGTCACTTTTGCCACTTTGAACTCTGCTTCTGGAATTTCTAACATGATATTTTAATTTGGGTAAAGCATTACTTTCCAGTTTGGCCATGCATTGTGGATGCAATGTCAGTTAGATGCAGAGCACTGGCAGCATCACCGGATATCTGCACTGAGCTAACTCTGCCCCACCCCATGGTATGGGTTACACAATGTAACACACACATGCACATGCAACACATACTGCTATCACTGCAGGCACCACTAGATGGTATGTTGTACACATGTAAGAATGAAAAGAACAAAAGAAAAGTGGGTGTAGCAATTCATTCATGCAGGGTGGGTCCCATATTCACCCCAGATTTCAAAACCATTAATACATTCACAGATGTGGAAGTCCATACTTATATATATATATATATGTATATATATTACACTGTGTATATATTCATCATTTACATAATTGTAACTTAAGAAACTACAGCCAAAATTTGTTTAATTGACCAATAACACCTAATAGAAAGTTGCAAACAATACAGTATAATTTATGTAGTATGTTGAACATATATTTTGTATATGCAAGTGTGGGGATGATTTGTACATGTATTTGTATATATATATATATATATATATATATATTACATTTTCTCATTTAATGACTGTATAAGAAGAATTTTTAATAATTATTTATTCAATTCAATTTTGTAATAATCATCCAGTACTTAATTGTAGAGCACAGACTGTTGTCCCATTGACATGTATGTGCATGTGTAATTTTATAAGACAGTAAATCTCAATAATACATCAATATATGGCAGTTGTATTTTATTACATGTTTTATGGGCCTAGTTGACAACTCTGTAAAATACACAACACCTCTTTTTAGACCCTTAAATGTCATAAATGTTGCCTATGTAATGAGCCGGTTTTCAGATCAACAAGTCGCAGAATCACGTAGCCTAGCGTCTGCAGGCAGAAATGGTGAAGCAGTGGGTGGATGTGGATGTGTGTCAGTCTTGAAATGGTTAAATGAGCGGCGTCTCCACCCGATGCTGCCCAGACGCTGACGGCTGCAGGTGATAGTTCATCCGCAGACCACGAGCGTTTTCCGAGGAAACACAGGAACCGGCGCGGTGTCTAGTCATACAGCTGCCAGTGAAGGTGTCTTTTCTATGAAGAAATCAGTTTTATTTACATTTGTAACTGAGAGAAAACAAGCACATCGAAATTACTCTCCTGAGGGAAGTGCGCAAGCGCGTACGCTAAGATTCAGGGAATTTCTACACTCTGGAAGGTTTTCTCTCATCAGAAGGGGCATTTAAAGGAAAGAGCATCGCTGTTCTGATATTTTTTATGCGTTGTGGTCTTCATTTCTGAATCGTTTCTCTTAAGATTCCAGCCGTCGCCTCGTCGTTATCGATCATGGCATGGCCCTGTATCACCAGGGCTTGCTGCATCAACCGCTTCTGGAGTGAGCTGGACAAAGGTGACATTGCAGTGCCTTTGGTTTTTACGAAGTATTCAGATGTGGCCGAGGTGCAACATCTGCACCCTCAGCCCAAGCCATTAATATCACAGAAGCCGGTCCTCACAGAATCCCAGCCTGCCCATGGCGCTCACCAGGAGGCGTCGACCAGAGCGACTCACGCCGCCGCTGATGCCGCAGCATCATCATCTCAAGACGGGTCGGGCGCTTCTGTGATGCGCGAGGATTTCAAAGCCTGGAGCGTGCGTCCGGAACGAAGCTGCAAACCCAGAAACGAGTATCAGCCATCAAAGGCCCCTTTCAGCAACGTGACTCAGTATCAGAAAGATTACAAGCCGTGGCCCATTCCGAAAAGAGGAGACCATCCGTGGATTCCCAAACCCACTCCCGCTGCACCCTGCAAGGCTGAGAGCAAGTTCTCCAAACAGGAGCAGGCCGCTGTCGAGGTTGAAACAGGCGTGGAAAAATGTGAGATTGAAGAAAAACAGCACGAAAAAGAGAGTAAAGAAAGGAGAAAGAAGGTAGACAAAAAAGAGCATGTGTCAGAGGGGATCAAAAAGGAGCAAGATGTTGCAGTGGATGGGAAGAGGAGGTCGGCTGCAGATGCTCTCAACAGGCAGATTAAGCAGGAAGTCACATCTGGAAGTTCATATAGGTAAATATATGACAAATCCGCTTCATTTTTATGCAGTTAATAACTTTGTCATTGTCAAGTAATCCTGCTTTAATTGATTGCTTAGTGACATCAAATTCTTGCCATTTTAGAGAAACAGATATTAGAATGAAAATAATTGGACAATATCTATCCGTTTTGAGATTTTTGGGACTGGCTGATTCCCAGCTAACAATTTTTGTTTCCCAGAACATCCTGGTAAGCTTAGTTTAATAAAACGAATAAAATACTATATGTCTGCATATATGTTTTCTTTAGTTTGTCACAAATACTCCCTGCAACATTCAGGGAAGTGTTATTTATTTACTAATTTATGTATGTTGCAAAAAAGAACCTATGAGCCATATACTGTTCATCAGCCATGTGTTTTTTAACATCTGCCAATAATGCCCTTGTCTATTGATTAAATAATCACTTTATTATCACTATATGCATTAACTTGTAGTAAATATTATATAAAACAGCTGTTATTTTCATTTCAGGAGTTTTGTGTGCATTATTCTTTAGCGTGCATTTAATTGCATTATGTATCTGCATTATTTTTTGTAATCCTGTTTTCTACATCGCCATTTAAAAAGTCAGTATATGCTCATTTCAGCTGTGTCATCGGTTCTTAAAACGCATAAAACCCATACATATTAGGAGACAAATATTACCATGAATATATAAAATTGATAATGTACCCAAAATCAACTCCCTTTTAATTTTGTATATTCTAGATTTGGGGGAGCCAAATTTAGAGCTGGTCATAAAAACCCTCATTGATTATCCACCAATCTGATTACTGGGTACTTTTCTATTTTGACTTTAAACTATGGTTCAGTATCAGATCACTGCAGCTAATGTAGCCTCTGAAACAAAAGATTGATTAACCTTATCTTAGTACAAGATAGAGGGAAAGATTTAGATCCAGTCTTTGAAAAATATCAAGTCACCAGTGTAATTTCCTCTCTGTGGGTGTCTACCCCAAAATATGTTGAGTCATTCTTGAGTTTTCAGATCATTTTGTGCACACTCACTCTGCATAAAGCTGTAATACAACAGATGCACCTCAATGTCCCAATTAGTTTGCCCTGATTTCTTTACAAGGCGTCTGTTTTGGTTGACTAATTATGCTGAATATTGACTTTACTCTATTTAAATAGGTCAGAGCCTCAACATTAGATGCCATCTAAATAAAGAATATTGCCACATGATTATGATCTCTTTGTTAGGTTATTGGTTTTGGTCTTCAATGAACCACAAACTATTTTTGATTATATGTATAATTATTTAAGCCTCTGATTAATTGACAAAATCTCTTTGTTTCTCTAGGACAGAGTTTAAGGCTTACAGAGATGTCAAACCAGTGAAACCCATCAAAGCGAAATCTCAGTACAAACTCCTAGTGGAGGAGAAGACCAGCCTGGAGACCAGTTACAGTGCCACCTTTAAAGGAGAGCAGGTCAAACCTCAGGCCACAGATAACAAGCTGCTGGAGCGCCGTCGGATACGAAGCCTCTACAGTGAACCAAGCAAAGAGTCCAGCAAGGTAGG
>SCHK01031255.1:0-15698 GCA_004124795.1 Poropuntius huangchuchieni
TTGGATGTTTTTTTCTTTGAAATAACTGTTTCTTCTTAGTTATCGTTATTGCATATTTCAGTTTAATGAGTCTCACCATGATGGTGTTTAGTGTTTGTGAATGACACTGTGCACCTTCTATATATGTTATTATTTAAAAGATGCTTGTGATGGGCTTTGGTTCATCATGTGACTTTCTCAAATTACGGTATTTAACTGTAAATTTAAGTTAAAACCGTAAAACCTAAAATATTGCTGCCATATTTTTTACGGTAGAATTCCTGCAACCACAGCTGCTGTTTTTTTTCTTCTGTAAATTGTATGGATTTTTTTTTTTTTTTACAGTGTAAGTATTTAATTTTTTTTTTACATATTATACAAGCTGCAAATAAATAAAAGAACACTTTATTTCTCATGTTCATTCCACTTTAAATATTCTTCTTGTTGGATGTGGCCGATTCAGTACAGATTCATTCATTCATTTAAAGGGAACAAATTCTTAAATTTTGCACAACCCTGATATTTACTCAGAAGTCACAGAAAATCATAAAAGTCATCCATCGAGGCTGTCAGTAAATTTAGAATAGACTGAAAAAAAAATAGAGGACAAAGATCCTGCTTGTTTATCACTGCTCCTTAACAAAGCTTTTTAATTAGATAAATGCTCATTCATTAGATGAACACTGAACTAAAAGCCATACTTAACTAACTGCCATCTTGGAAGGGGCCCGTAAATGTGCAGTTCATTATTAGGTTGTTTCCAAATCAATTATTAACACTTAAAATGGACACTGGGCAGCGAGAGAGGCGCAGAGCCACAGGCCGCAGTCAGGGTTGAGTCCAGGCCCAGTAATTACTGTGATGAAGACACCTGCTACTCAATAGCTTCGACCCACACCGGCCGCCCGGCCCCCAGATGGCAGACATTTATGTCTGAGTGTCATTATTAATTTGTGTTAATTTGGTGGGGTGGACGGGCTCGTCGCTCACCTGCGCAGGGGCTGCTGGGTAATTGAGCTCTAATGGCCTGATTGATCGGCAGGAGAGGAGAGAGCTCTGGCTACTATCACTCAGACGCTGAGAGGAAGCGCTCTGTAGACACAGCAGTTCAAACATCCATCGGACACTGACACCACAATGTATCTTCAATCAATTTGCAAGTCATTTTGGTCACATTTTAAAAAATGACTCTGTTAAAGCAGCCTGTCTCACAATTTTATTCACCTCTTCAATCATTTCAATTCCTCAATTATTTCTGACATGGTGTAGGAAATATAATATAAAAAGAGTGTCCACTTTCACGCAAGGTACGATTCACTGTTCAAACAGCTTTTGAAGATCCGCTCCAGAGTGTTAAATCAATAACTGTGATCATAGAGAGCGACGACTCACTGAGTCGTGAATCATTTGGATGAATCGTTTGAATGGAACGAAGATGGATGGCATCCAGACTGAGGCTTCTGAGGAGTTTCATGTGTAAACACGGCAGAGCGTAACATCGTAAACTCCCAGAAGCCCTCTGGTTTCCACTGACTTTTCCGTACATCAGATGTGCGATGTGCCCTCTGCACCGATAAGCCCTCATCATGTGACTCTATCTCTGCCCCGCAGATGCCAAGATCTCTCTCACCCGCTCGCCCCAGGAGGGTGACATCAATCAGTTCTAAATACTGGATACCCCCTAAATGCCTGTCCTACTTCAACATATACAAGAGACGGACACACTAGATCTTTCATTTCTATTTGCTCTCATTCATATGCACACTTTAAAAAAAATATCGGCATCAGTGGTTCCATTACTATTTAATGTGGAACCTTTATATTGCACAAAAGGTTATTAACTGAGAGTTAGCAATATGACAAAAATCTAATTTGACAATATGATTTCATGATATGAATAAATATATCGATATATAGGTTAGGCTGCCATCACTTTAAGACCTAATGCATGGAGCCGATATATTGATACACACCCGGTTTATTACCCATCAGTTTCTGTTCACTTAAAGGGATAGTCGACCCAAAAATAAAAGTTCTGTCATCATTTACCTCATATTATTCCAAACCTGTTCCAACCTGTTCCTATTCCAAACTTACTTTCTTCCGTGAAATTCAAAAGAAAATAGGCCTATTTTGAAGAATGTTAGTAACTAAACTGTTTTGTTCCCATTGATTTCCACTGTATGTACAAAAAATACAATGCAAGTCAATGGGAACCGAAACTGTTTGTTTACCAGCTTTATTCATTTTTGGATAGACTATACCTTTAAGACATTACCGATCGTGTTTACATGAATATTCATCAAGATATATTAACCATTCAATCACAATATCCAGCAAAACAGAACTAAATTCTGGGTTTGGTGGACTTTCTGTCAGCCAAAGTATTTCATTGAGTTATTATCTATTTTAAACACTATTTTCTCATTCATGCATGCTTTATTAATCGCTCTAACACATCAATACCTTTAAGCAGTCCTGCACTGCATGGATATATTTAGTTGTCGCAATAAATATCGGCATACCACCCACACATACTTTTGACCGGCTGACCTTGGTTAGGAAAGAAACCATATTTAATTTGAGATGAAGAATAATTAATAATAATAACTTCAAGTTTTCCAATGAATTTTTGAAAAGTCAATGAAAAGCCAATGAAAAGTCTTAAACGTAATCATAGTGAACGACAAGAACGCAGCACTAAAACTACTAACTTTGACATTTTTAAACGTCATTCTTCAATTTAGCCAATCACATTCAAATCCATAAACCAGCAGCCAAAAAGACACCACTTTAAATTCAGTCCATATCATACATCTTGTATCTGCAGATTCTGCCTTTCTCAGATCAGACACTAAAGAGGGTGATACGGGTGAATTGGAAATTCAACAGAGTGTATAACCACCTCTAAAGGGCCCACATTCATGAAGATAGAGCATTCTTTCCAAAGACATCACACCTAATTCAATTTCAAGGTTTTTCATGCTTTTCTCTGACATTACATTTATTAACCCTGTGAAACATGACACAATGTTTGGTTTTATAAATCATTGCTTACAATGTTTTGTTCTCTTTGATTTTAAAGGAATAATGCACCCAAAATTGAAAATGAATCAATATTTACCCACACCTCTATGTAATTTTTACAGTGAAACACAAAATGAGAAATTTGAAAACAGAATTTTCCTCTTCAGGTGTCCTCTCTCGTCAAATATAGCCAATATTTGATTAAATTAAACAAAAAGATATTCCAATTTGTGTGCACTTTCAAGGGGCAGTACAGAAAAAAAGAAAGCTCAAAAGCATCAGAAAAAAATGAATAAAGTTATAAGTTAGAGTAATCCCACAGAACGGGGCCTTAGAGTCCAAACTCCTCACAGACCTTTCCTTACGTTTCTTAACAGGATAAATATGAGATTCGTTACAATTTTTAATAACTATTGCTTAATTAATCCACATTCAAAATGGAATGTTAAATCCTAAAGGATTTCTCTTTCTGCCTGTGTAGTTAGGTCAACACTTTCCTCTTTTTTTGCTCTTTCTTTAAGGGCTGACGGAATGTAACGACAGCTTGAGCCTAACTGGAAGAATCAGCAAGAACAACACCAAATCTAGTAGATGCATTATCAGTCAAGAGTTTAGCAATAAAATGTGCAGATGGTTAAAAGCACAAAGGAGGTCATTTTGAGGTCAGTTTGATGCTGGAATTTAAGTAGCACTGGGTTATGATCTATATGTAACACAATTAACATCCATTTATATTCAGTAATCTTTTTCATATGTTAATATGCAGATGATGGACTTCAAGAAAAATAAGCGTCACCCTGTACAACAAACAGCTTCACGTACTGATTAACAAACACAGAGACTCTGTTAAAGGTGAAGAGTGTAATGTCTGTGCTAGCAGGATTACAAAAAACTCTTTCCAAAAAAGTCTTCAAAACCAATGCCATTGATTCAGCCAATGACAGATCCTTCCATTTTAAAAAACCATTTCATTTATTGTGGTGTCATTTTCTTTAGGTAGAGCATAAATTGCATTCTTCATCCATAAATCAACATTTAACTGAGATAACATACCTGAGCATCTGTGTTTAGCTCAATTTTTCCCTCGAAAGGCCCCCATGTGGTTCCTACAGGAAGCTGCTGGCGGCTGTGAATCCGTCGTTCTCCATCTTTGTTGAAAAGGTCCAGCTCTCCTGTGAGACAGAACAGGGCAGTCAGTCAATGTCACACAATAAAAGCTTCAAGCTCACTGTAAATATATTTAAGGTGAGTAAACAACAGCATCAAAATAAAATCCTTAATTATTTGTGATGAGTCTACACAGCAAGAAACACATTCTGTCTATTGAAAAAATGAATATACAAAAATTAAATAATACATATATATAAGTTACATAAAAGAAATGAAAACTTGTTTCTAAAAAAAAACAAAAAACAAATTTAGCTAATTTAGAAAAAAAAAATCTGACATTCAAAAAAGACATAAAAAACTAACAAAGAAATAAATAATAAATTGAAAATAAATACCTAAATAATTCTCCTAGCCATATCCACAGACCGAAAAATCAAAGAAACTTGGGTTCTTTGAGTTCTTGGCTCTTTTTCTAATGTAAACAAGTAAACAACAACCTAGAAGCCATCCAAAACACTAGCAGAAAATCTCAAATCTCACATTCTCACTACATTTGTCAATGATTATCACATCAGCAATTCTTCTACCAAATAATGTAGCTCATTACCATGATAGTAATATTGAATTCACTGCATATGTGATCACCGAGTTTGTGTTTCATAAAAACCGTGATTTGAGGATCATCGCATGTTTTCCGGCTCCTTCTATCGAGTGAGTGCAGTATTTGATACAGACTCCAGCACCTGTTCTCAGAGCTGATGGCGATCAGATGGAGCGTGTCAAACCGCTGGGATGCTAACTCCTCTTGAAAGAGCGTCTTTCGCTCTCCGATAAAACCTTGCTGAGATGTTACAGGCTTACCGGCTGGCAGCGTGGGCTCTATTTCTGTTTTTCCAGGAAGGGGGCCGAGGCCTCTTGTTAGTGGCGCGCTGAGCTCGGAGTTAATTAACCGTGTCACGGGATAGCACAGCTAGCCCCGCGAGTTCCCCGAGCGCCGCTATCTAATCAGTTAGATTTTGTGTGCTTTTTTAGGACAGTGATTAATCAAACAGTTATTATAATAGACTGCCTGGTCATGACTCTCGTCTCTCGAGGGCTAGGGGGCTCTTGTCACGAGGATCTCAAGAGCAGACTTCCGGCGGGTTTTCATGGCGATGTTGAGAGGTTTTTGGGGCCGACCTGCGACTGAGGGAGATTTATCCCTAGGAGCTCGAGTGCTATCTGCTTTATCTTCCCGCCAGCGTCCTGTTCGGCTGTGTCACAGCACTCATAACAACAGCAGAGCTCTTTACAGTGAGGCAGGGACTGAGAATCTGTACCACGCTGAAAATATTTACATGAATTGTTTGCAAAGCTCAGATGTTTCTCCTAAAATTCAATACACAAATGAGAATTACTGAAAGAGTCCAGCTTTTGAACAAAGGTTCTTTTTTTGCATTGATGGTTCCATAAAGAACTTTTAACATCCATTGAATTTTTCTATTGCACAAAATGTTATTCGTACACACCTAAAAGTAAAGGTTCTTTATTGGCTTTGATCCATGAAGTTTAGCTCCATGAAGAACCGTAAAACATCAACGGAGACTTCCACTGTACAAAAGGTTCTTTATAGTAAGAAAGGTTCTTCAGATCATTAAAATGTTCTTCACAATGGTTCTTTTAAGAACTGTTCATAAAAAAGTTCTTCTATGGCATTTGGAACCTTTACTTTTAAGAGTGTTATTTGGTCAAGAGTTATTATTTTGTCTTGATGAGAGAATTTGATGAGAAATGTTTAAGTTCATGTTGAGATCTCTGATTTTTGGATTGTAGACTTTGGTATGTTTGGTTTGAGACATTGTTGAGACACTCTCAGGAGAAACATCTGAGAAGCAGGAGTCCACCATTTGTTCTCTTTCTGGGAACAGAGACATTAAAGAGACATGATTTGTGATTTTGACTGCAGTCAGACAGTGTCTGCAACGCTCTGAACACAACATAAAGGTGTTTCTGTAGTGCAGCATGTTTCGTGACCTGTGCTAAATGAAAGCTGGTTGGTAGATGATCTTCAGCATGGTCTTTGTGGGCTGAAAGCAGTACATTGCTGATTGAACTTTAAAATGACCTATTAAGCTGTTTCTCACTGCAGATATCAGCTGCGTATCTGTGACACACTAACACGCCAGTCTGCTTGTATGGAAATTCCCCTGCGACTGAATAAACATCTCAGTACCACGATTCCCAGACATTTGCTAAATATCACAACAACGCATGACAGAGACTTCAGCCAGAGCAAATGAGAATTTAAAAAGATAACAATTTATAATACGGTCACATTAGCTAACATAAGCTAACAATGAAAATAGCTCGAAAGCATTCACTAGGCTAATCTAAAATCTAAAGTTCTATCTGTTAACATTAATTAATGGACCTGAGCTGATATGAATGAACAACCAATAGTTGTATTTTTATTAAATAACCTAAAGATTAAAAAAAATATACTATAACAAATGTATTGCTCATTGTTAGTTAATGTTAATTAATGCATTAACTAACATTACCTAACAGGTAATGTTCTATCTTCATACTGTAAAGCCATAGTCTTTATATATATCAATACATGATGGTGTGGCATTATATATAGGTTTTTATAAATCTTACAATATAGTGAATTATGCTTCAGCATATGCCTTAAAGAATGTAAACACACAGCAAAAATGGAATATTTGACATAACTACAGACAAACAGATCAATCATATGATTATCGGTTATCGGTATTAACGTCTAAACATTATTTACTGAACCACACTGCTAATAAAGAACACGGTAAATGAACACTGCAATCATTCAGTCCTATGGTAAATATCAAAATGCCATGGTATTTCCAGAGTACTTGCAATACTGCATGTGAACATACTGTACATTAGAAGAATGATTTTGCTCATTTCCTGTTCCAGCACTAATGCCTTCATTGCCCGTTATGGAGCTCAGCAGAGATAGTGGGAGAATTTGGGAGGCGGGGGGTCTCTCTGAAGCCTGTCGCGTTCCCGCCAGCCTGTTGGAAGGTGGGGAACCTCATTAAAGGGAAATAATTAAGCGCTGGAGCGCAGCTGGTCCACATCACAGGCAGGCTAAATCTATGCTAGCCCACCACCGCTTGATGTGCTCTGTTCCTACTCTGATAAGACCTCGTGGCCTTTCGCCATGATCGCACAAGTTTCTCTTTAGCCCGGCTTGACACTTTCGCTGAAGTCTTCCGTGCATCCCATGCTGGGGTGAATGAAGAAGGCGTGCGGCACAAGGACATCTGAAGTCCTAACGCTGGTTAAGTACAAACGTGCCAGTCGTCCGCCGAGCGTTCCAAACCACGTCTCGAAACCTCACGTCCCAGCTGGCTCGTCCCAGCTGTTACCGATACGACATGAGCCCGAGAGGCAAGACGACGACATACGGCTCTGTGTGCGTAATGAGCCAGCCTGCCACCGTCGCCATGTTTGCCACAAGCGTTTAGATGTTGACTCGCCATAGATTACGAGATCAAGATGTACAGTCGCAGATTATCCGCTTGGATCTGGCACGGATGCCGATGAATGCTGGCTTTGCCACTCCATTATCTAGATATGCCACAAGTCAAACATACAGTAAAAAAATGAGTAAATTTAGATTTTAGAGCCTGATGTACAAAGTGAGAGAGGATAGCTTAAAGTAGAGCTAATGAAACTGATTATAAATAAGTTCATGGAAAATAATTTATATTTTATTTCATTATTATTCAGTTTTGGACATAAAGTGTCAATCCAAAATTGTAGCGGAAAAAAGTCAACAAAAAATGTTGTCAAACCCAGGAAATAGTTGTATGGTTATAATACATAAGCTGGTTTATATTCAGTATTTTATTTCATTATTATTTAATTTTAGACATCAAGTGTCAACCCAAAACTGGTACCAAAAAAGTCAACAGAGGTGGATATGAAGAATATCAAGTGCCACTCAAAAATTGGAACAGAAAACCAATTTTGTATCAAAAAATTCAACAAAATGTTGTCAAACCCAGGAAAGAATTTGTATGGTTCTTTACTTTATTTTTCATAATACATAAGCTGGTTTATATTTAGGGATTTTATTTTATTACTATTTAATTTCAGACATTAAGTGACATTCCAAAATTACTTCCAAAATTGTAAATAAAATAAAATAAAATAAAATAAAATAAAATAAAAAAAAATAAAATAAAATAAAATAAAATAAAAAAAAATAAAATAAAATAAAATAAAATCAAATAAAATAAAATAAAATAAAATAAAGTCTGTTTGATATGCTTAGGTTTTTTTTATATTTGTCTACTATAGATGATCATATAGTTACCTTGCATTTTTTGAGATGTTAACAGATTAGCACATTATTGAAAACGATGATATCACACATTATTTTGAATAATAAGTATAAAATATTCAAGCATAATTATAACATAAACTGGTTTGCTGGTCTTACCCGTTGTTCTAGTCTGAATAGGTTGGTATGTTTTCTGGTTTTAGAGGATTACAAACCAGCTGGTCAACCAGCTACACCAGGTTGGGAGACCAGCTAGACCTGTTAAAACCAGCTAAGACCATCAAACCAGTTTAGTTTAATCTGTGCAGCATAGTTACTATAAGCATTTAGCCCAGTGTGGCCATTTTCAGAACAAACTGAGGCTAGTTTTTGGGTTACAACTCATCAGTTGAGTATCACTGAAACAGAAACTGCAAAATCAGTTTAGTAGGGGTAATGAAGCGTCCTCAGCAGAGCTCACAGGTCGAAACACCCAAAAGCTCTCTCATCAACCAGCACTGAAATGCCACCATCTTGGCACGGAGGAGCTGTTGATATGAGTGAAGAGAACTCCATCCCCCCGTCCCTCCACTCCTCCCTAGATAAGATCATCTGTCGCTCTTCTCCGGGGTCCGCTCCCCCTCACCACAGATCCCTGGCAGAACCATGAATGTCCCTTTTGTGTGCACAGATCTTCCTCTGATAGCCCCAAAAAGATGCTGCACGCGGCAACTGTTTGTTTCCCCCCGTGACGGAGAGACGATGGGGGATGGAGGGGGTCACGTCTCCCACCTCTAAAATACAGACAAAAACTAGACGAAAACATAAGTTTTTATGAACCAACAAATAAAACGTCACAGCACGGGAAAAGAAAAATATCAACCTTTCAGTGGTGCAGAAATTGCATGCTTTACCTTTAGTAGCATTTTATCCAAAAACACACAGGTCTTGTTTCTAATAGTCATCCTCACACATTCACACTTCAGAAATGATCTGGATCATGAATTTGTCATTTTCCAAAGTGCAAATGCCCATCAGCCATGTATGACAATGCAGGAGTCACATATCAAGATGTACAGCAGCTTATGAAGCAAATGAACATACTGTGAGGGGCACGTGGAGAGAAATGGAGAGCTCTGTATCACTCCACAAAAGGTGCAGGAGCTCTGAAGGAGATATGTGATCTGAAATTTTACAGCTGAAGGAGAAATGTCAGAGCGCTTCGATAAGAGAGCGATGAACTTTCCTCCACCCCCCTCCAAACCCCCATTATCAGCTCGAAGAGAAGCAAATGCATCATTTTTATCCCACGGCTTTACCATTATCTCCTCGGCAGACACTTGTTTTAAAACACACGAGGACCTTTTTACCTCGCTCGCTCTCTCTCTTTCTCTCACACACATACTCTCTCCCTCTCTTAATAAACTGAGCTCTTACTAAAAGAGACTGGAATTTTGGAGTATTTCGAGAACATGCATCATTTATGCAAGAAGAAACTGTCTGTCTAACACTTATATAAAAAAGGTACTGTGCATTTATAATGGTGCTGTGATGGAATCAAATGGTAATTCAACTTGATATATACTACAGTTCAAAAGTTTGGGGACTGTAAGTTTTCAAAAAAAAAAAAAAAACGATACTTTTATTCAGCAAGAATGCATTTAATGTATCAAAAGCGACAACGAAGACATATATAATGCCACTAAATAAGAAAAAAATCTGTATCCACAAAAACATTACGCAACATTATTGTTTCCAACATTATTAAATGTTTCTTGAACACAAATCAGCATATTAGTATGATTTCTGAAGCATAATGTGACACTGAAGACTAAAGTAATGACTGCTGAAAATTCAGCTTTGCACCACAGGAATAAATTATATTTTTAAATAAATTAATATAAAAAAATAGATATTTTAAATCAATAAAATAATATCTGACAATATTATATTTTACCGTATTTTTGATAAAATGAATGCAGTATTGGTGCGCTTCTTTAAAAAAAATTATAAAATTCTTACTGATCTCAAGTGTTTGAATGGTGGTGCTATCAATCAATCATACTACAAAATACAGTTTAATGGATGGTAATACATATCTTTATAATATTATCACCACTTTTCTCATTTCACTAATAAGTGTGGCAACATGTACAGTTTTGACCCTGATAAATATTATGGCACTTTACTGAACAATATTTAAAGGACCATAGAATTTACACAGTGCTTTAAAGAATACCATGGATCTACTATAATACAAAAAGTACTAGTAAAATATCTACAGTACTATAAAATGAAACATATTATATATTTGTTTGTTTTTGTTAAAAAACATATTGACTTTTCAATGATCACCAATAAAGAAAGATTCTGTTAGAGCGATATCTACCAGCAGGAACTAACCAGTTAAACCTTGATCGTCCAGTTTCCTCCAGCTCATTTCGATCAAAACCTGAGCAAAGTCATTCCGACAACAATCTCCAAAGCTTCTTTCCCTTCTGTCACTCTGAATGATAGGACACAAAAGATTAGACGTAAACTTGAGGAAGATGCCCTATCTGAATCTAGAGGAGACTTTCTCCAGCTAACAAATTTGATAGTCTGCGATGTGTTACAAATCTCAGTGCTCATGTGGGATATAATTCCTCTTTCTCCTGTCAGCACGGACTGACTAATGGTGCCTGCAATCACTGGAAACGCTCACAAATACTTTGAATTATGGGAATGCTGCTTTCAGCCCCTCTGAAAGAATCTCACTGCGTTCTCCGTGATCTGAAGGAGAACGTTCGGATGAATTTCCCTTCCACAAGACGACACACAAATAAACGCACGCTTATCTGCCGGTGTGTTAATAACTATCGAGCTCCCGGGTCACACAACAGCTCACGTATCTCCCGCACGTTTGTTTTTCCTCTGCATTTACAGGTGCTGTTTTTCTCCAGTGGCTCGAGCGGGTCATTAGCTCTATCCGCAGCCGCCCCTCCAGTCAATTACCACATTTCAAACTTTCCTCCAGCACAAATCCGGCCGCTCCTGCCTGCCTGACCCAGTTGTCTTTTGTGAGGAGGTCTTAGCTCCAGCAGTTTGACAGTCAACAGATAAGATGGATTAAGTTTTTTTTTTCCCCTCTCCCCTTCTCTCTCTCATCCGGTTTTGATATAAACGGCGTAAAAGCAGGTTAAATCAGTCACTTTCAGGAGGAGTTTTTAAATGGCTGGAGATAGAGGGTGATAGAAGGCCTAAACCTGACACCGGGGCGTAGAAGGTCACGGACACGCTGTTTAATAACTAACAAACTTCTGATGAGGGAGAAGTCAAGAGGAGAAACATCAGTCATGACTCTGAAACCAAAATATGTGTGTTTCAATTTTTCATTTCACATTGTTATGCGTGTTTCCTTGGGAATCAAACCAATGACCTTTGAGTTGGTAGCGCTACAGGAAGGCTTGTGTTTGAATCATTCCAGATGGTAATACAGTAACTCTTACATAATTAAAGGGGTCATATGATGCAATTTTTCCTTTCTCTTTGGAGTGTTACAAGCTCTTGGTGCATAAAGAAGATCTGTAAAGTTGCAAAGACTAAAGAGATATTCTTTATTAAAGTTATAAGTCAGCCACACCTACCTAAAATGGCTCATTCTAAAACACCCCCACATCTCTACGTCACTGTGTGAGGAGATTTGCACAACACCGCCCAAATGTATACGCAAAGAAAGGAGGCGTAACGTTCTCGCTCTATGTTGTTGCTTCCGCCGGCGCCATGTCGTGGAGAGAGAGACACTGTGTGTTTGGATGCGAGTAAAGAGACGACGCGTAAAAAGACAGTATAAGTCACTATAATCAGTAATCATGTCCCAGTGGATGCAACAAATGCCTCGTTTGAAATGGCTTTTACAGTTTTTGTGTCTTCGCTCCGGGACGCGGCATTGTATTATGGTGAGGGTCGTAACATTTCCGTCACACGCTTGAAGTATTCAGCCAATCACAATGCACTGGATTGCTGGCCAATCAGAGCACACCTCGCTGTTTCACATCGATGAGCTTTGTAAAAATCTACCTGTTTCAGAAAGGCTTTCCTTATTTCTCATAAGGGCTTTTCACACTTGAAATTGTTAACCCTGGGTAATCCTAAACCCCGGATAAACGGAATCCCGGGTTATCATAATCATGTTTCACACTGCTCATACTATACCTGGGTTTAACTATCAATCCTGGGTATTCATTAACAGACGTTTCACACTGTACATTCGTAAACCCTGGGTTAACGTTCTTATTTGCATATTTGCGTTGTCATTGTCACTGATTGGACGAACAGCGGGTAACCTGTTTACACGGCTTTTTTACATCTTGCCAGTTATTAAAAAAAAATCGCCGCGTAGGTCTTTAGCCGTTTTATGCCGCATGAGACACACAAAGGCAAAAAAACAAAGATAAACCTCCGCATCACTCCAGTTCACATGCTTCCTTTTCGTCTTTTGACATTTCATACTTTTCTCTCACCGACGCGCGTCTACTTACTGACGCGACATAAGCCCCGCCTTCTGAGCAAAAGAGCCAATCGCTAATCGGTAAAGTCAGTACGTCACTGCAGCTGCTGTTAGAAGTCCCGGTTGCTATAGAAACAGTCAGCGTTCTGAGACGTGTGATTAGGACTGCGCATGCGCACTGGCTGATCTAGCCTGAAAAATAAACAGCATTTTACATTGTTTACTGGTTCACCCAAAAGAAAACAGAAAGATATTGTAATTTCAGTTTGGAGGATAAAATTATACAAATATATATTTCATACATTATATGAAGAAGAAGCATTTGCTTTTTGAGCATTTTTGCAGCCATGTGATTTCAGTGTTATTTTAGTATCATTGATATACTGATGTAATTTTTGCTAATATTTTTTAGATTTTATTTTTTTTATTTGATTTCAGTAATTTTGTGTTTTATTTTTTGCCATTTTTATTATATAATATTTTTTAAAATGCCTTCATAGTTTGTATTAATTTTATTTAGTAGTTTCAGTTATTTCAGTTCTTCAAATTAAATTAAACAGAAATGGGAAGTGCTCATGAAATAACTTTTAGCTAATAGTAACAATCCTGTTGTTCTGTGAGCCTGTGACAAATTAATTTTTAAACGTACAAGTATTCCATGTATTTCTATATTACTCGGAGGCCATAAACTGCATGTATAACTATAAAAAGAATGATCAAAATCCTGTTTAAAGTACATTAAAGACAGAGTATGTCACATCACACCGCCTGTTAACTTCCTAAAAGTATTTCCTCTCAACTACCCATTTATATTTAATGCTTTAAGGAATAAATTACCAGCATGCACACTCTCTGGGAATCGAACGTATGACCTTAACATTGCTTTCACCACATTCTACCAGTTGAGCTTCAGGAACACTGTTAGAAAACATCACCTAGCACGTTTCCACACAATTCCATGATCAACCAGCTGCTGTACATTTATAGATCACTTGTCAAAACGTGTAAAACAAGTTAGTGAGTGACGCATTAAGGGCACGTTTGGACTGAGTGTGCGTGTGTGTGTGTGTTAGTGTGTGTGTGTGTCGGTGACAGGGGAAAGTAATCCTATACACAGGCTGCTATTGTGAAATGAGAAGCTAGCCTCCTCGGCTGGCAGAGAGCAGATGCACCTCTCTTCCCCTATCCTAATCTGGAAAGGACTTAAAGGAGTCTTATCTCCGGGCTCTCCTGCTTCATTTCATGCTTGATTTACTTTAATTTGTCTGATAGGGCACGAGGATTTGGAAATGGCCCATCTTTCGCTGGAAAATGTTCTGATTTTTCTCCGGCATTGTTATGTGGCGGTTTTTGACTCTGGTTTCTCTCTCTCCATCTTTCTCTGCTTCTATTTCTCTCTTTTTTTCTCCCTCTCTCCCTCTGTCTGTCTTCCTGGAGAACAGATCTCGCTCCTGTGCAACATTCTGTTTGAGTGCATTTAGATTCAAGCTAACACAGCAGAAACGAAGTGTTTGTGTGTGTGTGATTTTACCAGCTCTAGTGTAGGTCTGTTTGCCTTTCAGATTGGCAGAGAGCGACGCCGGAGGAAAGAGGAGCAGCCGAGTGCTTCAAACCACAGAGATCTTGTGTTTAAGGTATAGAGGGTGAGACTCGCCCTCGTCTCGCCCACAAGTGTGTGAGCTGATAAAGTCAGAGAAGAAGAGAGCTGCCGGCCCACACACGCCTGAACCTCCGCAGCTGGAGTTGCAGTCCTGGTACAGCTCTGTCTGTCTGAACCTCCGGCTCTGTAATACCTGGAGGAATCCATTCCTTTCAATGGCAGCTGCCCGGCTGGCACAGGACCCCGTGGATGCGCGCTATTTCAAATCTGCCATCTTTGCTCACGGGCGCTCAGTTCTGCTGGCAGGCTGTTTTCAGCCAATCAACTGAGCTGCGAAAATTAAGTCATGACAAGTCCATTTCACGCTATTAAGAGTCTTCTAAAAATAATAATAATGATCAGGCACCGGTACAACACTGACAAATGATCATTTAAAACAATACTGAATTTTGAAACTAAAAAACATGCTGATTTTTTGTCTTTTACAATTTGTCATAATAATTATTATGATTATTTTAGGGGTCAAAAATATATATATATTTTTTAATTACAATAAAATATAACGAACAATAAAACATAAAATAACCAAATTATGTTATGAATTGTAATATAGTTTTAATATTTTAAAATTGTTGTTGTTTACTTTATATTTATTATTTATTTATTTTCTGTATTTGTGGAATGAATGAATGACATATCCTGCTATCAATATACCAAACTACCAACCATTCACTGTAAAAAATGACTGTGATTTTAACCGAACAAAAACTGTGAAAACGCTATAGTAAAATGTTTTTTCTTTAAAATAACTATGTTTCTTCTTAGTTTTTTCTTATCAGTTATGTTTATTAGGGTTGTATGTTACAGCTAATGTTGTTAAATTAATGTTTATTGCATATTTCAGTTTAATGAGTCTCACCATGATGGTGTTTAGTGTTCATCACGTGACTTTCTCATCACCACCTGCATCTGGTGGTTATCAGTGTATTTCAAAGGTATAAAACAGATTTCAGGACTTTAATAGGTTGGTATATTAACATTACATCAGTTAATGAAATTACAGTATTTAACTGTAAATTAAAGTTAAAACCGTAAAACCTAAAATGTTGTTACCGTATTTTAACGGTAGAATTCCGGCAACCACATCTGCTGTTTTTTTACCGGAATTTTTTTTACAGTGTTGCCTACCAAGCAATGCAGAA
>SCHK01031335.1:0-21890 GCA_004124795.1 Poropuntius huangchuchieni
AATTTATATTATATATAAATATATTTAATATATAAACGTAAAATTTCTTAAATTATATATATATATATATATATATATATATATATATATATATATACACACACACACACACACATAATAAATATACACAGTACACACACATATTATGTAAACAAAAACTTTTCTTTTGAATGCGAATCGTTTGACAGCACTAATATAAACATAACAGTTTTCTTAAATATATGCGTGCATGTGTGTGTTTATATGTACACAAATATACACCGTAAACACACATATACTGTGTAAACAAATACTTTTATTTGGGATGTGATTAATCGCGATTAATCGCTTGACCGCACTATTCAATAATATTACTGTTTTTACTCATTTCTCATTAAATAAATGCAGCATTAATGAGCATTATAGAGATTTCTTACAATCTTATCAAGCCCTTAATTGCTGAATAATTTAATGAAAATTAAAGATTAAGATTACCTTTTTTTATTTTACACCTCTAACAACACATTCTATCTAAATATGGCAAGTTACAAGGTTGCTTAGTAATTTTCTGCCAAGAAATATGGTTCTTCTAGTGCTGTACTTTTTCAGCAATGAATGCTACCAAATTGAATTTACTGACCTTGTCACTACAGTTTTATAAAAGCAATAAGTCATATTAGACTTACTGGCTTATTATTACACTGAATAGCATTTTAAATACTGAAGTGCACTGCAAATATCATTTTAAAGAAATACTAGGAAAATGCTACAAGCAGTACAACTAAATCTTGCCCATTTCTTTTGAATTGAGACATTTAATTACAGCAATATTCCCCACATGAGTCTGGGTAGCATAGGCCTGTATGAACTTACCTTTACTGCCATTATTACGCCACTTGGGACGTGTCTCATCTTGTCCACCACTCCATACGCCCCTCGCCCCAACTCTCCAATCTGCTCCAAATCATCGGCCTTCACCACAAAGTTCTGTTCACAACAAAAACACATGTTAAAAGTATCATATAAAGTTTATGAATGGTGAAATTGATGCACACACACAATGGCAAATAAAAGGAAACCAAGAAAAAAAAAAAAGGAGGGACAAACAAGAAAAAAGAACACAGCCTGAAAGAAAAAAATAAGTGGCACAAATGAGCATAAGCTGATTGTTTCCTATGAAGAATGGAAGCACGCTGTTCCTGATAACATTTTCCAATCCCTGTTTCAGCTCGCTATCACTAGCAATCACAACAAACGCCTAAAACCTGGAGGCAACAACAACTCAGCTCCTCAGAAAAGCTCACAAAAGCTTGTACATTCCTATCTGACTTAATCAAAAAACTAGTAAGTTACTTACTCTTCGGGTTTGGTTGCAAGACAAAAAGCCTTAATCTTTGCCAATGGAAAATTCCACTTATTTGATGAGTTAAAATAAATATTTTTACAGCCTGAGAGGCAGTAAAGTACATTCCAGGCTGCCTACAATCAGACGTATTCAAAAGGGCTGTAATGTGCACTGGGCCATTCTTTACAACCCGCCGGTCTTTCACCGAGCCAAGTTTTCGTATCAAACCTGGGATGGGAGTTACATCACCATAAAAAGCAATGTAAAATATGACATTTGAAAAGATACGTCTATCACCTTAGCACGGGAATGCAAATTACAACGACGCTTTGCATACAGGTGACCCAAGGACAGTTCCTCTCATATTGCTTTTTAATACAGATGAGGAAGAGATGGAGGTGAAGTGAAACCCCGTAGAATGATATATTTCCCATAGACGCTAGATTTTTTATTGCCATGAACAGATTGATGCAGATTTATTTTTACTAATTAAAAATGAAAAGTGAAAAACAACAATAACAGAAGACAGGAGACAAACAGAGCGAGTATAAGATGAAAATACACAAGATTCTCATTTTTAATTAAAGAAAGGATGATGAAACGCACCTTATCTCCAATAGTAACGCAGGCTTTGGAGTCCAGGTCTCTCGGGGGTCTGCGCAACAAAGAAATCCCATTGAGTGTCCTTGTCTGACACGGTAAATGACTTACTAACTAAAGCCAGTCTTAATTATAAAAATCTATTCTACTTACACACTCAAGACAGAAACACTTAGTTTTAGCACCATTTATGAACAGAAATGTGCTCTCTGTAACATTAAAATTTAATCAGTGCACTAAAATCTGCATAAAATCTTACGTAGGAGCAGGTTGGGGTTTCTCAAACACCTCTTTTGGAAGCTTGAGTGGTGGCTTCTTTTTACCTGCAGAGGGAAGAAAAAAGAAAAAAAATCATCATCATTATGCCTTTTAAGATCCTTTTAACAGAGAGAAAAATGTCTTGCGACAAAAAAACTCAAAAGGCCTGTCTAAACAAAAGAGGCATTCTGAAACCGTCCCGAGGGATATAGAGCCCTTTCCTTTATTTCTGCTCCCCATGGAATTGCGAGATTCCCTATCGGATGAGCACTTACGGTCAGACAGCGCAAGCGGCTCCAGATCCTGGCTGAGTAAATGAGAAAGAGCGAGAGAGTGCGAGGAGAGAGAGTGCAAGTGTGAAAGAGGGAGGCGAGACGGCAGGGCCAGGTACGTTCTCTCCATCTGGAGCAGATCGGAGGCGCTGCCGCCACGGACGTGACCCATCATCGTGAGTGACACCAGAGTGGGGCAATCCATATACCTGATGGTGCAGGAACAGCCCACGCCCACCTGACTGACTCATTCCAGGCTGCTAAAGGCAAACAATAGGTATAATGTGCTCTGTATGAGATACTGCAATGCATATGAACAGCCTGGATAAGGATGTCAGATGCTGTACTTCTGTAACAGTAAATGCTAAAAAGACGATAGAAAAAAGAAGAATATCAGTCTCTGTGTGGCATCAGGAGCTCTCAATCTGGTACCTAAATGCTGTCTGACTCATAAGCATCTGTGTTTGAATGCTCATGCATGTGTCTGAGCATAGCCTGAAAAGGTTCAAACTTCATGAATTCATTAAAAATATTTCTCATTAGCTATCTGAAATCTATCTATCTAAAGCTATCTAAAATGAATCAATGTCATTGTATATGCCATTGTTTTAATTTTTGGAATATTTAAATTTAGCTTTTCAAATAAAGTTTAATTGCATATTAATTTTTGATATTTTTTACAACATTTGAAATTTTGAGGTATTAGCAGAAATGTGCAATTGATGTGCTACTATCACCAAAAAAAGGACTGATAAAATAAAATAAAAATAAATAAATAAATAAAATAAACTGACCAAATAAAATCTGAATGTAACCAGATTGAAATCTGACTGTAAAAATAAATAAATAAGGTTGAGGCAAACTTTGTGTGTCTGGCTGCTCAAGCAAAAATAATAATTTTTTGATAGCAAGATAAAGCCACGGTACATGGTTTAAAGCAGAAATGTGACATTTATGAGCCACTACCACAAAAACAAATGACTTAAAAAAAAAAAAGTAAAAATAAAAATGTATTCAATTTGAATTAACTATTAATATAAAATTATTTTAAAATAAGTAAATTATATTCCTTAAGCACACTGACCAAAGTGCTGCAAAAAACAAAAATACATACACATTTAAGGATACAAATACTTTCCATTTAAAATACAAAAGTAGTAAAAATAAATAAATAAATAAATAAATAAATAAAATAAATAATAGCAGGCAAGCAAATTAATAGGCAGAGAAGGTCAGTGAAAGAAAAAAAAAAAAAAGTCTTCAGCCTAGATTTAAAACAGAAATGGAAGAAGCATTTTTAATCTCGTATGGCAACTTAATAAAAAAAAAATAAAATAAAATAAAAAATGAAATAAAATATATGAAAATAAAATTATATGGAACATGGGAAAAAAAAAAGTTTCTAGAACACTTCCCCATCTGCCATTGGTCAGCCAAACAGATAGTCCCGCCCCAAACTCGTGTAGGGCTGCTCAAACAAACAGAGCAAAGCTGACAGCACAACAGAGCCACAGTGTTTAAAGTTTTCAGGATAATCACCACACAAATGGTCTAATTATCGTTGGTCTCATTAATTCGAAATAAGACAAAGTATATTAGCAGAACACAATAAATAAACACTTTTTTTTTTTTTTGTTTTTTTTTTTTTATAAAACATTCAACAGCTGCACAGATCGCTACCAGAGAAAAAAAACCCTGCAAAAGGTGTGGCTTCAAAAAAGTCCTGACCACACCATGAGCCCACAGACAGGAAACAAATGCAGAGACACTTCCCATATTGTCACAATTCTACACAAAATACGAGCAGCTATTTTCCAGTGCAGCGTGAGAAGGGGGTTGTGCATTGTCAACCTTCACCCACAGTCCTGTTGTATGTCCATTGCACTATTGTTACCGGCAAAAAAGTAGTTCTGAACCTCTCCCACCTGCCTTTGCATGCACAACAATAGCAACAGAAAGCTGACACTCAAAAAACTCACCAAGGACTCCAATCCCTTTTAAAGTGAGGGTACAAAACCACAAAATGGTCACACGTCTCCTGCAGAAAGTACATCACCGATCACAACTGCCAAAATAACTATGCCCCAACTGGAAATCACTCCCTAGCAACCGACTCAAGCAATGTTCCATGTTGAAAGCCCTAATCCTTAAAAATCACACATGCTGACACATTACAGGCCGAAACCCGATAGCTTTCTTCAGGCTGATCACATCAGTGATGTAGGGAAAAGGCTGATCTCAGTTACTGGGCCGCCGTGTGACTTTGCTAACTTTGTGAAAACTGTTGCATAAGCATTAAAAACAGCCACTTCAGGCACTCCAAATATAACAAGTGCCCTTCCATGTCACAATGCTGCCCGTGAAAAGTTCCCGGTGTTGGTATCGACTACTGCAATTACAGCCATAAAGCGACCGGAAGTCGTTCGTTTTTATCAGGAGATGGCCATTAATGAGGCAGCATGAGCGAACGTTGGCGATGTGACAAAGTTGAGCCGACTAAAAATGGTAAACAGTCCAGGACTACAGCGAATCCACAGCCTACAGCAATTTAAATGTGTCAATGTACAGACAAAACGTAAAGGGAGATGCAGAGGCGGCTCTATCTGCTGGAGCATGTTCCGGCGTGTTCTACAGACTGGAGAAGCTCTTTCATCCATAAAAATTACCAGCCGCATCTAGAAGAACTAAACGCATGCATGCAGATAAACACATATTGCATTTATTTTGGTCACATAAACGAACTCTGTTTGTAAATAAATTCTGCTCTTGAAGTGGTTGGCAATTACTGCTTGCATAACAGAGATAAATAAGGTTTCTTATTCAACAGAACCACTGTACAAAGGGCACAACTGAAAGACCATGTGAAATTCAAACTAGGGCTGGGCAACACACTGATAGTCACAATATATTTTGATAGCATTATTACATTAAGCGAGTAAATTGCAACAATGTTATTGTGCATTAAATGAATTCACTGTTTATTGTGCAGCAAAAATGCAGAAAAAAATTGGATTTATTGAGCGCATTCAAAAATATGACAATTTAACATTACTAAATTTTCTTCAAATATTAAAAGATTAAAAATAATCAGTATATTGCCTGTATGCCTATACTCCTATGCATTTGTTTAAAAACAGCATGGACAAGACTTTATTTATTTTACTTGCAATAAATATTTTGAATGCAACAACGATTGCCAATTATTTTGCACAATGACTTTTGTTGAACAAAAAAGTTTTGCATTAAATGTATTCGTCAAATCCAGTGTCACTGTAGTATTATTTATATATTCCATAGTATTAGTTATAATAGTAAATATTACGTTTTTTATATTTGCAGTGTTCATTTTAAATTTTAGTTAGTTTAATCATTTTTATATATTTTATATATCTCCCCCAGATGCTTGTAAATTCTTAAAATGTTCACATATAACAATATATAAGAATACACTTTCGTTTGAAGGTTTTTTTTTTTTAAAGAAATTATCATTTTTATTTAGCAAGGGTCCTTTAAATAAATCAAAATTGGCATTAAAGCCATTTACAATATTACAAAAGATTTCAAATAATTGCTTTTGAACTTTCTACTCAATCCAGCTCTATTTCAATTTCAATCAACGATCAGATTCATTTCCATTAATGAAAACTAACTATTTTACTATATACTATAACTAGTCCTGCTCCTTTTAAGCTACTCCAACCCAATGCTGACCTAGAAACCACTGTTCCCATAACAGTAAACAAGAAGAAAAAAAAACAAAAAAAAACATACGTACACTCTTAGGACCGAAAGCACACGATATCAGTACATGTGAAAGTGCTCACACAGGGAGAACAAGATAGTGAGAAGAGGCAAAAAAGATCAATAGATTATATAATCATGCAGTATTGGCAGGAAACAAAGGTATTGTTCAACAACTACAGAAAGTAAATTAAGTCAACTTCATAACACAATTTTCACACACCTAGATTTGCAAGTGTTACATTTTCTATCATTTGAATAAGACTAATGTTGACTCAACATTAAGCAAGCACACAGAATTCCCAATTCTCTTTTTTGCTGAACTCAGCCTTCTAACGTAATGAAAAGCATACGGTGTCCAGGTATGTCAGCTCGCAAAACCTTCAAATCATGTTTGAATTAATCAAATGCCTAATTCATTGCTTCATTCTCAACACAGAGGGTTTGGCACAGCACAGTCATTGCTAATGTCTGGCAGGTCCTTTAGCGCCTGGCCTCAGGTGACCGTTAGCAATGCGATTCAGGCACAATTGCCGTCGTGTTTTGAGCTATGGAGTAACACGAACCTTACTGACCCCTGAGACCCCCTAGCTGTAGCTTCCTTGGTCTGTGGTCGTCTGCCCAGGACCGTATCACAAAACCCAAGTCAGCCAGTTCTAGTCCTTCACTATCCCACTCACACACAGAATTCCAACAATCCCAAGAGTTTTTCAATGGAATTTCAGGGACCCGGAGGAGGGCCGGTGAATTAGAAAGAGAGAGAGAGAGATGAAAATAACTTCTCTTGGGCTGCCGGCTGTTTGGCCCCTCTGACTGCGCTGGCAGTTTGTAAGATACACTATACTTCCAAAGATGGCAGACCCTTTGGGTTACAGCAGCTGGGGACACTGCTTTAGAACCAATGTCGTCACTGCTTCTCACTGTGCATCCTCTGCTTTCCACTGACAGAGACAGTCTAGGAATGACAGGTCATCCACAGAGACAGATAAAGGCCAGTGGCTTAAATGTGCTTGGTTAAAGGTTAAAAAATAAATAAAATTGAGGAAAAAAAAAAAAAAAAAAAAAAGACATACGCTGGCATTCAAAGGTTTTGAGACAGTAAGATTTATATATCTAATTTTTTTCAAAGAAATTATAGAAATGCATTTTTTTCCTGAAATAAAATAATGTTAATGGTTAAGTTAATGGTTTCCAAAAATATATCAACCAGTACAGCTATTTTCAGCATTAATAATAAGAAATGTTCAACACATTTATCATATATTAGAATGATTTCTGAAGGATTATGTGACACTGAAGACTGGACTAATTGCTGCTGAAAATTCAGCTTTGCCATTACAAGGATTAATTGTGTTTTAAAATACAGGCTATTAAAATGTATTTTAAATAATTTTTAATAAAACATTTATTTTAAACTATAATATTCCACAACATTATTGTTTTTATTGCAATTCTGATAAATTAAAATTAAATTTAAAAATAAAAAAACATCTCATTAGTAGTGTATAAATAAAGGCCTTTAACAAAAAAAAAAAAAAATGTATAAAACTGAAACAACTAAACTGAAAATAAAAGAAAAAATTAAATCAACAAAAAATATAACTTAATTTTTTGGATGTGTGCTGTAGTACTGAAATCCTCAGTTTTCACCAAAAACCCGATTTTATGTAAAATAAGCATCTGAATGGCAGGGACCACAGAGGGAGCTGGAGCAGAAAATGCACAAGCTAAACTGGGAGCACTTTATACTAAACGCTTTAAGAGAGATCATACAGCTTTATGTGGTTTGCCATGTGAGCTCTGACAGACTGCTTGTTGAGAGATGTTTTCCAGTGTATAACTTCATACTGATATATTACTGTAAATGTAGATGTTCTGAATTCAAACAGTAATTCCATTTAACAAAACAGTTTGTTCTACCAGCAACCATGTTGCCATTACATTTGTACACTACTGCACACTCGTCTGACTGAAAGTGTGCATATGCATCAACCAGATGGAGGCCGTTTGTGATAGGAGACCAGTCCAAAACAGCAACACTGGCTCAATAAACCAACCGGTTTGAAAACAGTTGTGCATTTGGTGATTTTAGTGGCAAATAAATTTACCTTTAAGTGCAATCTAATAATTTGCATGCACATATATTGCATGCCACCATTTTACATGTATCCAGCTTGGGATAGGAAGCCAACCCAAAGGAGCAACATTGCCTCACTGAACCATGCTGTTTGAAAGCAGTTATTTTAGCAAGTACATTTAGTGATTTTAGTGGCACATAAATACCTTTAATTACAATTTTTGCATGCATATATTACATTAGATGGATTCAGCTTGTGATACGGGAACAGCTACATTTGGTGATGTGGTGAGTGTCACATAACTTCAAATTGCAATCTAATAATTGTGCATGCATATTCTGACAGTTAAACACTAGAATGAACTGAGGCATGATGTTTTTTGATGATATTCTCCTCCAAGCATGGGAGGATACCAGGAGGCGTCCCAATTCCTCGATGCATGATCCGGCAGAATTAGAGCAAGGCAAAGTACTACCAGAGGGTGGAGTCCTCAACCTGTTGACACTCAATCTCTGCCTTGACATCTTCCACGAAACACTGCCGCAGTCACACTAAGTGGTTTGTATGTGATGCAAAATATTTTATTCAGCACTTAGCATAATTGGTTGTGACATACGCCATTTTCAAAACCAAACAGAAGTGTTAACAGTAAATGAGGGCATTAGAAACCAGTGCAACTACTATGTAAGGTGTTCATCTTACCATTTTTAAAGACGCCACTATTTTATATTCAATACACAAGCTGTAGCCTTCGGCAAATTATTCCACAACGTAAGAAAAGCATATTGAATGTTACTAGCTTTATTACAAAATCTGTAAGGCTGTAACAAAACCAGAAATTTGAACAGAGACCTGAATAATAAGAAAGTTGCACCGCAGAATGAATTTGTAGATATTATTTCCTGCATGCGAGAGGGTTTTACACAACTGTGCATGTGGGACCAAGTAAAGGCTGCTTTAATATCTAACACATTTTGGCTTCATTGGATGACAACAGAAAGCTGTTTACTGCCCCCTACAGAGAAGGGGCCTCCCTTGGGTACAGTAAATACAAAATCTTTTTAAAATAAGGATACATGACGTACTCACGCTCTACAATAGCATAATCACCTGGAGCTTGATCTTGCACAGTTTAATCATTCATAATGCAAGAAATTTCAGCACACATTCTCTAGTAATCATACATTTATTTAAAAACATCAAATAACTTATTTTGCCTGCACGACTAATTCCACAATTACATGTGACAATTTTATGCTTACTAAGGCTGCATTTATTGAAATAAAATGAATGATTTAAATTTAAAATAAATTTCTAGTTTAACATACTTAACAAAATGAAATAGATTCCTGTGATGGCAAAGCTGAATTTTCAGCAGCCATTATTCCAGTCTTCAGAAATAATTCTGTTTATTAGATGCTCCAGAAACATCGCTTCTTATTATGTTGAAACAGTTGTGCTGCTCAATATTTCGCGCAAACTGATACAATTTTTGAGGATTCTTTAATGAATATAAAGCATTTATTTGAAATATTATAAATGCCTTTTAAGTTTGAACAATTCAAAGAACGCTTGTTAAAAAAAAGCTATATACTTCAGATACATGTTTTGCATCAAGAAATGCATCATTTGGGTAAAAAGTTTGGACTGCTTTTAAAAAAACAACAACTACTGTTCACCCCAATATGAGGCATCTAAGGAGGTAACCTCCGCCCTTCCTAGACATGTATTTCACACCCTGATTGCAATAAGCTAAGTCCATTCTTGGAAAGCAAGAGACACCCTGGCGGCCTTCAAGAGAAAACTCTAAAAGTGGTCAATTATTCAGAAGTCTGCAATAAGATGGATCAATGTCAGAATGCAGTTCCTGCAACCAAGCATAGCTCTCGGCCCACAGGAGAGAGAGAGAGAGAGAGAGAGCAAGAGCGAGAGAATGAAAGAGAGAGAAGGAAAAGAAAAAACAAAACAAAGACAGACAGAGAGGGGCCTCTAGACAGGGCCTCCCAGAGAGCCAATAGAGTCATCATATGGTCACTCCCAAGCGATTCAGCAGGAGGACACTCCCAGGCCTGACATTACCCCATTAAAAACAGCTTAGCTGCTTAAAAAACGCATGCAGTGTATTGCTTTCGCTGATATAGAGACTGGGATGCAAGCTTGCCAATGTGCAGACTGTGCAATGCAAGTATCTAGAGAAGATTCCATGCCCTGAACTGCAGCATGCATAAATTCATGCAAAAGCATGCTGGAGAGAAGGAACGGCATGGTTGTGCTCTCCACGCACACAGATGAAAAGTGAAAGGTCTGGGGGGGGATCAGCTGCACAATGCTTAAAACAATCCTCATGCTATTGCATCAAAACAACACAGCAAGGCTGGACGGTCACCAACAATTGAGCTGTCGCAAATAGGGGATTTAGTATCTCTGTGGTCTATTAGCATGACAAACGTAACAATTGCGCATGGCGGCAGCACGCTGCATGGTTGCATGGCAGGGACATCAATTCACTGTGTGCACCACTGGGGCCAGTGCAAACTCAATGAACCAGGGGCCAACAAGCACAATATAGACCCCCACTGATGCAAGCAGGGCTGCTCTTCCAAGAAATCGCTTCCAACCAGGAAAATAGTTGCCAAATTTGAAAACAGTCTATGTGCGTCTACTTAAAACTGATTGTTTCCAATCAGTTTTATAATCTGACTTTCACTTTTATTCTGAACTATGCAAGCTTTAAGGCATCTGACACTTCAGAGCACAGTTTTAGTGCGCAAGTACACAAAAAAATTACAAAGAAAATTAAACATAAGTTCTTAAAGGAAAAGTTAATGGGAAAAAAATTAAGTTTTACACTCCTTTAGGTCAACCAAGATGAAAAAAGGGTTTGTTTCTTCATCGGAAGAGATTTGTTGAAATGTAGTATTGCATCACTTGCTCAACAATGGATCCTTTGCAATGAATGGGTGCCGTCAGAAAGAGAACCCAAACAGCATTTATAAACATCACAATAATCTATAACAACTTAAATCCAAAACAACTTTTCATAATATCTCTTTTTCCCACACAAGAAAGAAATGCATACAAGTTTGGAAGTACATGAGTAATTGAACACTGTGAGGTAACCATACAATTCATTTATATTTAAGTTTAAACTAGTCGCACTATCAAGCAGCCCTTAAACATTGCACTTCACAATCCTCTACCTGCTCCTCGTGCAAAGGTAAAGCTGTGTTTGTTTGCATGACGGAGGCTTGGTTCATAAGGATTTAGTTCCTCAAATGTTCCTCAGGTGTGTCACTGTTACACAACAACACAATTACTGCTCTTTCAACGATGCAAAATCACCTCATTAGGGCGTCAAAATCACACATTCTTCAACCACGCCTACTAATATATGATCCATGAGTGTTCTGTTCTCAAAATGTAAATACTCCTGCGCTGCAATCTGCCTCTCGACTGCGGTCACCGAATGGATAGGATTGGACCCAGTATAACAGCTGCTGCCCGTAGTTTTAATTTGGGCTTGTGCATATACGTCAATTCAGCCCAAGGTGTGAGAAACCTCACACACGGGCTCTATACAGTACTTCAGTGAAAGAGCAGGGACATTAGATATGTTGCAAAGGCTCCATGGAGTGTAATTAAGGGGTCTAAGCATGCAGTGCTGGGAAACCTGTGTTTTTGTCAGAATTATTATTATTATACTTCTTTCGGAGCATGCATTCCAAAATTGAAACGGTAGAAAAGTTTGAAACGTGCACCAGTACTAAACATCACTATATACTGCAGGTTTTTATATACATGCATGAATTCTACTAGTCTGACTGTTTAAGGCAAATTAATAATAGTAAGACTTGTCCCAGTTTACTAAAACGTCTGTAATTCATTCTTATATTGAAAAAAGTACATTCAATATAGCGCAGCAAACTAAAGACACTAAATGATGGTCAAATCAAGCATATTTTAAGCATATGATGACCATTGCATAAAAACTAAAAATACTCTATCAGCCAGTAATTTAACTTATGTCACATCCTCTGTCACATAACTTGTCGGGTCAATTTAAGGGCAGGGTCTGAAGCACGCAAAGCTTTATGCAGTGGGGCACTGTAAGTGGAAAAAAATGAAAATGCATGCAACAAATTTGCATACAACAAGTATAATGATTGTGCATGAACAGGTGAACAAATGTAGGTAAAAGCCAATTTTAGAATACGCACAATCAATCAAGTAACCTTGGAATTCGAAACTATTTTTCTGCAGCTTTCGGCTTGAGGGTTTGTGTATATTTGTGCATGGAGACTTGTGTAGCACATCTGAAGCCTGTTCCTTAAACTGTTTGCAGCAACAAAACTATATTTAGCCCCTTATTTTTGCAGCCTCTACCTATGCATTACTGCTGGAACAAAGCTTGCATGACAGAGCGTCCGAATTATTTTCCATTACGCGCAACTAATAAAAATTGTTGCATGCTCGACATGGCATGCAAGCAGGCTGTCAGGTCCCTGTTTCCCCATTGCACTTGCACACTCACCCGTCGGCCAAAGTTTCATGTTATCTAATGCACCTCGCATGCATCAACGCCAGAAGTTGTACGAACTAATCTAAATGTGCAGAACGAAGCCGAGGCCGTCATGACGTAACAATCGAACATTGTTCGAGAGAAAATCGCCTCGTGCGCGTGAATAAGTCGGGTGCGGACAGCGTTGCCATTGCACAATCACTTTTGCATTGCTGGCTAGGCAGTTCCTCAACGCGGAAAGAAGGCGTTTCTTTTAATAATCGTGGCACAACAAGAATGCAAATAGCGCCTGTGCGAATGTCTAAGGAGAGCATCGCCTTACCAGAAACTCTGCAAAAGGGCAGATCATTAAAACAGGCATTGCAACTGACCCTCGCGAGCCATCAAACTTTTAATGCATTGGCCACGATGAAGCTGCAGCCGTGCACTTTGCAAGCCATGCAACGCTGGCTGCATTTCCGAGGTTTTGCACGGATCGGTTGAGTAAAAAAAAGTACCTACCTCCTTTTGGCACGGACATCTCCTCTTTTGGGTTGGGGGAAGGGGAAGCACAAAAGACTTTGCTTTCCTTGTCGCTCCCTCCTTCCATCTATCCCTCGCAGTGAGGCTTCAAGCGGGCTTGCTTGCAACAAAGGTGCAAAATACAAGCCGCGATCTTCATGCACTCGGAGCCTTTGGGCGTCGGGTAACTTGTTCTCCGTGCAAACGCTGGCCTTTCAATTGCACGCAATGAAAACGGGGAGATTTCTGCAACCGCTCTGCAAAGAAACCTCGGCAGGCACTTACATGATGGGCCAAGGCCAGCAGCTGAGAGCTCCTAACTTGGATCAGTGTGAGCCCCTGCTAACACACGTTCTTCCTGCCTGACGACGCCGGGGATCATGGGACTGGTAGTTTGCACGTAATTGTTGTGCGCCGGGGAAAAAGGAGGAGCAGGCCTAATGCTAATATGACTCCTTTTCAGGCTAGCAGACAGATACGCTTGAGTATTTCAGACAGATAAGCAGGGCGTTAAGTACTTGAGGAAATGTACTAATTTAATCATTCAAGTGTCATCTCGTGAATTTGGAGTCATTTTGAAACTTAGTATTTGATGACAGAAATGTTTTCTTTTTGGAAATCGTTATTATCAGTTCTTGTTCCTCTTCTTATTATTCTTAAATATTTCAGTTCCACTAACGATTTTTGTTTTTACTTTTTTTGGTAACATGTCAGATATCAACAGAACGATTTTACACATTAGAAATCAATTTAATACAGTTCTTTAAAAAAAAAAACACGAATGCTCTGTTTACAAAGACTTTTGGCATACACGCGATAATTTTTTGTATTAGGTCTATTAAATAATATTTATATAAAATATTACTGATTACAACAAAACAAAAATTCAATCACATTAAATTCGTGAGAATTAACACAAACTATTGGTTCGTTTCGATATGACGTCCTAAATGATTAATTTACAACCGCTCAACTGATTCATAAGGGTTTTCGAGTCACCTGAAAGAACCGGCTCTTAAGAGTCATTCGATCGGGAATCGGACTCCACTAGTCGTGCTTCATGTTGTTAATTCACTTTAAAGAACCGACTCATTAGAATCATTCTTTCGCGAGTCGGACCACAGTCATCGTTAAAGAACCTGTTTAATAAGAGTGTTGTATGAGAATCTCTGTACGTTTTACACCCCTGCAGATAAATGCACTCAATAAAACGTGACCTCCAAGTGTTCTAAAGAACTTAATGATTGTCTGAAGTCTTTGTATTCTTTCCTTTACCCACATGATCAGTGATAGACTCAAACATTCTGTAAGTATCATGTATTTTATTGTGTGGTCTGCACAGAGGAGTGAATACTGTACATGATCCCAACATGCAAGAAAACAGATCTAAGAAAATAGTATGGGCGCAGATGGGAAAACACAGAAAAATAACTAGGCCTATCTAAGAATTATTATATACTGTATAACATCACTTAATGGTCTAAATAATTAAATTACCAGCACAATGGTGTGAGGTTTCAAGACATTACAGGTTTGAAAGACGTGATATTTCTCATTAAATTTACAATAGCACCTTGAAACACAAAAAGTAGTATATTAACATTTTTAAATGTTAAGAATAAGATTTTTTATTATTATTATTGTTGCAACCTGTGTTTCTTTTTTCAATATACTTTATGCAATAATATGCTAAATTCAACAATTCTGTGCATTTTCTCTTTTTTTGTCCAGTGTGGATTACACATAAATTGGTTGTCCTAGAAAGAAAAGGGCTTCTGTCTAATCAAGTTGAAAAATACCTATGATATGAGTTATTATATCTGGAACACTAGTGTTTGTCACAGGTCTACATTAAAGCAACAACTGTTCAAAAATTAAAATTGTGTCATAATTTACAAAACGTCTATTTCCTTTCCCTCATGGAACACAAAAGGAGATATTCATAGCAGATTTTCAAAGCTGTTCTACCTCATTCAATGCTAGTTAATGGTGGCTGCAAGGTAAAATTTTCAACTTAAATTTCAGTCTGCTCTTTACACAATAATATTATTTAGAAAACTTTGAATGTCGTGCATGCCTCATATGGATACTTTAAAGATGTATTAGTAGTGTTTTTGTGCTTTTCAGAACTTGACAGGTTCTGTTCTCCATCCATTTTTGCTATATTAAAGAGAGCAGAGTTAACATTCCTCCAAACATCTCCTTTTGTGTTTTGCAGGTTTGCAATGACACAAGTTTGAGTAAATGACAGAACTTTAATGTCTGTGTGAACTATCCCTTAAATTTTGTCCATGTGGGTTATCGCATTTAATTTTTTGACACTTTTTTCCCAGAGTAAGGACAATGGAGATGCACTTTATTACTGTTAATCACATTAGAGCTAAACATATTCTTCCATGCATCAATAGACCTTCTAAATCTAAAATGTATTCTATTTCAATGTACTTGTTACATTATTTCTTGGTTGCTATAAGAGTCTGGTAGATGGGTTTTACAATGATGTGCAAGTACAGCGATCCGTCCACCAGGTACTCAGACGTGCGATATTGCAGGTCCTCGCCAACCAGGAAATCCCCCACCTCCTCTGTGCTTTGGTGGAAACTGAAGATATGCCGCACCACAAGCTTGTTCTTCTGCTTTGTCAAGATGAGCACAGTCTTTTGGAAGCTGACACCTGCAAAATCCGCACTGGAAGTGGCAGGTGTGATGATGACACGAGGCCGGGCAATGCCGTTTCCTCCATCGGGCCGCGGTGGCTGCATGGCACCTTGCTCGGTGTACATGGGCCGCATGCTGAGAGGGAGCCAGCGGGGCGAGAACAGGGCGTTCCATGTGACCCGCTTACTAGAGTCAAAACCGCTCGGACCCAACTGGGTCTGGAAACTAGTGCTGCGGTCGTCCCGTGCCGGGTTGCTTATGACCCACTGAGAACCCCACATGGATGAGAGATAGTTGCGGGGCACAAAGAGGCTGCAGTTCACGTCGAAGAACTTGGCCAGCTGAAGCGGCGAAGCTGAATGGAACTGGTACGACATGTAGAGAAGATCGCGCACCGACTCGTGGTAGCGTGTCATGATCGCCGACTGTTGCTGCAAGCGAAACAGTTCACGTGGAGGGATCATGGCGTAGCGCACCAGTCGAAGGGCGTTCTCTGCTGTCAGGGTGTCCAGGTCGTTCTGGGTGAGCCAGATTTCAAGCGCCTCAAACAGTTCCAGCTCGTTCTTCAATACTAAATCAGAGCGCTGCAGGAGGGTCATTAGCAATTCAACACTAACCGACGGCCATTCTGCACTCTGCAGCACCGATGACAGATTCCACGATAAAAACTGAAGGCAGTTGTCTCTCAGCGCCATGTCGCCAACCGAAACAGCATACTGGTACCAGCCCACCACGTGACCGCCCAGAGAATCGCTGGCCAGGTTCTGGCTCATGTACTGGGTTAGTCCTTGCTGGAGGCTGGAGATGCCGTATTTGGTAGCTAGTCTGTGCAGTGGGGTGGCTTGGTCTAACTGCAATGTGAGCTCACCGCAATACAGATATCTGCAAAACAGAAGACAAAGAGTTCATCAAGCTTCATTCAGTGCATCCTACACAAAATTTCAGTGCATTGCCTGTGCTTAAAGGTAGCAAACTGTGTCCTAACTGTGATTTTTAAATGGCATTTTATTCAATTATTATTATTATTATTATTATTTAAATGTATATTATTGTGTCATTAATTTAGTAGTAGTATTATATACTACTTTAAATACTTTTTTAAACCTTAATTGTATTTCATATTTAATAAATAACTGTTTTTATAAAATTATCTGACACCATTGTGGAGAACATTTCGGCTGTAGTTTTAAGAAATTTGTCATTATTTACAA
This sequence comes from Poropuntius huangchuchieni, assembly GCA_004124795.1. Classification (NCBI taxonomy): domain Eukaryota; kingdom Metazoa; phylum Chordata; class Actinopteri; order Cypriniformes; family Cyprinidae; genus Poropuntius; species Poropuntius huangchuchieni. The sequence goes on from SCHK01031335.1 coordinate 17,163, forward strand.
ACCTTTTATTTCCTTTCCTTCATGGAACACAAAAGGAGATATTCACTGCAGAATATTCAAGAAAGTAATAATTAATTAATTAACTTATTATTATTTTTTCATTATTTTTTTATTTTATTTTATGAAGTTAGATAAAAACATTGTGGTGAATATTTTGATTGTTTTATTTGTTTTTGGCTGTAGTTGTAAGAATTATTTGTCATCATTTACAAAACTTTAATTTCCATTCCTTCATGGATCACCAAATAACATTCATAGAAGAATATTAATTTAATATTAAATTAACTTTATTTTCATGAGGTTAGCTGACAAAATTGTGATGAACATTTGGCTGTATTGTTTTGGGCGGATTTTTTAAATTTCCTTTTCTTCGTGTCAAAACAAAATGAGATATTCACAGCAAAATATTTAATAAATTTATATTTATTAAATGAACTTTATAAAGTCATCTGACAACATTGTGGTTAATGTCTTGGCTGTATTTTGGAAGTAGTTTATAGAAATATTCCTAACTGAGAAAAAAAATACTATGTTATGTAAAAATATGGCATGTTCTACATACCAGGAAAAAAAATATGCATAATTATTCAAAAATAATAATGTAATTACTTACGCTTATCTCTACACTTATGTTGGATGAGTTGCAGTTTGTCTTCCTGTCAGTCCGATTTGAATCCCAATTCAGCTTCCTGTTGGGTGTGTCTAATTCAATTCATATTTCAGCAGCTCATGAACTGAATGAATGGCAAAAATTTCCTGCTACCTTGGTATATATTTAACAGACTGTTTCATATATGGCATCCAATGACTCTGTAAGCCAAATTGGATTATTAAAATAATATGCATTTCACTCGTATGAAAATTTATCTTTTTATAATAATGCATCTTGTTGTGTTGTTTACCGTTGTAGTTTAATGCTGTCACTGCCTTGTTTGCCTTGTTTTCCTTTTTTTAAAATTCTGATTGTATCTTTGTCGTCTTATCCTCTGGATCGCTATAAAGGAAATAAAACCCCAAACAAAAAAAACTTCAGCTCATTCAAAATAAATGAGTAGGCGGCATGTGCTCGTGTAACCAAAACATCTTCTCACGCTAGCTACACATCACTATTGTAACGTAACCCTACTCGGCCCTTCTCACTATAAAGCTGCTTTACATTAGAGCAGAGAGTTCATTTTTAAATATCGCTGTTTCGTTACATAGATGTTATCTCCTTTTGGGTCTCAGCTGCTGTCAACAGGAAGGTTGCAGTTCCAGCGTTGGCCATTAGAGTGAGTCTTGGACATGTGTGAGATGGGAATGTTTTCATAATTGGTCATGTCCCAACATGTTTTAGGCTAACATAATGGGATGATACAGCACTGCAGGTTTTTTTTTTTTTTTTCAAAAAATTTGTTTTGTGGTGCTGTGGTAAATGTTTATGATGCTTAGAAATTGTATTAGACCTAAATAAAATTTTTATTTTATTTTACACCAAAATAGAAATTTTAAAAGGTAAAGACTTTTAGTGTTCTACTCTAAAATACCATTAAATATGTTTTACATATTTTAAATATATAAAAATATTTGTATATATTAAATATATATTTAGATAAATATATATATTTGTATATAAAAATATAAAAATATATTAATATTAAAAATAACAAAATATTATATAAAAAAAAATAAGAAAATTAATATTTGAAAATTAAATGTAAAAAATGAACAAATAAACTGCTTCCCAGATTCTCACCTGATGAATTTCTCGAACATGGCAGTGCATTCTGCTGTTTCTCGCAGCACTAGCGTGCTACTATTGCGGTTTCTCAGCATCTCCTCAAACACTCGGCTCTGCAGTGAAAGCACTAGTGTGTGGGCTTGGATAACCTTGACCTCATCCGCATCCACCGTTTCCACACGTAGGGAAATGTCACTGTTATTCCCCAGCACCAGAAGGCCCTCCAGCCGTGCCACCAGCCCCTGTGAGTGACTGATCACTTCTGTGGTGCCTTCAACCAGTCCCTCTGCCCTCAAACCTGCAGAGCGAGGGGGAAGAAGTGTAATGATCAATTTCCAGTGACTAATCATCTAGATTGTTGAATAGAAAGTGCTGTTGAGTGCCTGTCGCTGCCTAGAACTTCCTTCAAGGAACAGATGTATTTCTCAAACGATTATATTATGCAGCTTCATAAAGACCTTGCTGCTTTGTGCGTTAAATAATGGTCCAGCATTGAAACTCTAATGGCTTGTACAGTATATTGACCTTGTTCCATATGTATTTTATGTTTAGAGCCTGGATGATCAAAATCCGTGAATTGACTACATCTTTTTTTTTAAGTTTAATTGTGGTACATTTTTAGCCACATTATTATATAACAGCTTAAAATTAAGTTTAAAATGTTTTCTATTTTAAAAAAAAAAAATCGAATTTATTCCTGTGATGACAATGCTAAATTTTAAAATTTCATCATTGTTCCAGTCTTCAGTGTCATGTGATCCTTCATAAATCATTATAATATGCTGATTTGCTGCTTAAGAAACATTTCTTGTTATTATTATAACTGTTGAAAACAGTTGTACTGCTTAATATTTTTGTGGAAATCATGATAGGCTACCTTTTTTGTCAGCATTATTTGATTAATCAAAATCATTTAGCATTTATATGAAATAGAAATCTTCTGTAATCAGCTTTGAATCAATTTAATGCATTCTTGCTAAATAAAAGTATTAAAAAATGTAGTGACCCCAAACTTTTGAACGGTACTGTATATAAGATATACATATAATCACATATTAAATATATAATTTACTATGAGATTTTCTTAAATATTTCTTCTTTAGATTTTTCAGAAGCAAACTTTTCAGGAAGTTTGCTTCTTTCTGCAAGATTCTGAAACACAGATTTAGTCTCTGACATTTGGACTCCTCTCTATATTGTAACAACTTTTACACGTTTTGCATTCATTTTCAGCGTTTCCTCTTTTCCATTGTTAAAATAACACATATAGTAGAACTGTATTAACCTCCTGTTTGCCCAGANGTTCATTTTCAGCGTTTCCTCTTTTTTATTGTTAAAATGACACATATAGTAGAACTGTATTAACCTCCTGTTTGCCCAGAAGGTAACAAATGTTTTTTTAAGCAGAATGTGTTTTTGTAATGGGCAAGTGGATCTGCACCCTCATGATCATCCAACCTCTGTTGTAGATTCTGGGAAATGCCATGAGCTGCTTGTGTGTGTGCTTTTGTTTGCGTTGGTGTGCGTGTGAACAAACCACTTATAGCGCCCTGGTTTCCTATTACTTGTTACCACATAAAGTACAAGCTGTTATGAATCATAAAATAGACCATAATAACATAAGAAATAAAAGGAAAAGCTGATTACACATTTTAGGTCATCAAATTAAAACAATATAACTGTCTTTTAAAACCAGACATAATTAGGTATGTCATTGTCTTTGATAGAAAATAGCTGAGCATTATTTTTCATTCTAAAACATGCTTTTTGCAAAGAAAAAAAAACCTTGATGAACTGAAGTTCAAGTGAAATGTTAAAATCTATTGATTTCTTAACATGCAACTTTGCAAAGTGCAGACTTCACACTTCAGACTCATCATTTTCTATCATCCAACAGATGAAACCCAGAGTTCTGGACATCAAAACCAATAGTTCTGACATGATGTCCATATGAAGCATCTATCATAGATGAAAGTCATCTTACCTCCATGGACAGGTTGCACATGAGACCCAGCGGCCAACAGCAAGAAAAGCACGTTAATGTGGGCAAGCAGCCCATTTCCCAACAAATAAGCCATCTTTTATTGTCCGATAGTAGATTTGATCTTCCTCTTATCTGTTGGTATTCTGTATTTTAGTCTCTTTTCTTTCTTTTCAACCCTCTACTCTTTCTTAATTTAATTGTCTTTCTTCTGTTTCCTCCTCCTCCTCCTCTTCAGTGGATGATGGATGCTCTGTCGGCCCCTTTCTCTTTATGTGGCATATAGGCTATGGTGCATAACTAGTATGTAGGTTACTGGTTGTTTTGGGTTAGTTCCACCCTCACAATATCCTATCGATCAGTGGAACCTGTGGGGGGTGGGGAGTTCGTTTTGGTGGGCAGGAACGGCAGTTGCCATGACAACGGCTTTGATTTTGACTTTTCTCTTTTTTAATGTTGTATGACATAGATCCAGAGGAGGCCTCAGCTGTTCGGGCAGAGCAAGCGTGGAATTCTAATCACAAATCATAACTGCTATGGAGAATTGCAGGTGTGTTTATGCAAATGTATCTGCATGCATAAATTAATATATGCTTTTCTTAGAACAGGAACTAGATTTTTTATATTTTATTGAAGAAAAAGAGGTTATCAGAGAGTTGCTATGTGTTTGCTTTTTGGGGTAATTCACTGCTGGCAAGATGGGCTTTTAATAAAACTTGGCTGTCACTGTAGAAACACTTATTTTAATTGGTTACAAAGCCAAATTTAGCAAAGATGCTTAGCGAAGACACCAAAGATGGCACAGAAGTGCTTTTGAAATTGCATTTAGGCGTCTTCACACAGACGGTTTAATGCTGCTCGGAGGTGGCTTGAATGCATTTTTATCATGACAAATCTCGGATGATTTTAGCATGGTAATTGATATGACAATTTAATGTATTTGGTCTTGGCAGAATTAATTTGCTACATTGCTGCTGCTGCTGCTACAAAGCAAGTACAGGAACTTGCTACTGCCAATACATATGCT
>SCHK01031412.1:3116-13196 GCA_004124795.1 Poropuntius huangchuchieni
GTTTCTTTTTGGCAACTCGTAGTGTTGCAAATGAACTAGGTTTGAAGAAATCAGACATGAGAAGTGTTGTGAGGGTCCTACGGAAAATAGAGAGTACCTATCTAAAACACATACAAATATCTAGAATTAAGTTGCCTCGACTTTTGTCCAAATGACATTTTCTCGCTATAGACCTTTAACTTACAGTATTTCTAGTAAAAAGTATCTTGTTCCAGAATGCCAGATTGTGATTTCCAAAGATATTCCAACAGCAAACTATAAAGATTAGTTGAAAAATGTGTAAAATGTTAAAGAATGACTATTTCATGTCTTCCATCGTCCAAATTTTCTCTATCTAGAAGGGACACTTCTCGACACCTCTACAATATTGAAAGGTGGCAGACAGCACAATACTGTGAATATCCATGACACGTCCATGCAAAAACATATACACTGACACGCTTATACTCTCACTCAGCTAACCATGTAAACAGTGAGACAGCACGCCACGTGTCCTAAGGCTAAGTAGTCATGGTACAAAATTTCTATGGGTTACGAACTACTAATCCAATAGATTACGATATCGGAGCACTTAGTAGAGCCCTGTAGACGACGTCAAAACAGATACCGTGACCCTGGAGGGGTCGAACTGGAGACAAAAAGACAAGATGAGGAATGAGAGAGGAGAGGAAATACAGAGAAAGGAGAAGATGTAGAGGAGACGAGAGATCTTACCATGTAGGATAAATCCTAGAAAGCCCTAGACAACACATATGCTAGGATTCCTACCACGAGTACAGTCATGATACAATACTTGGCACAAATCAGACTAAAGATCAGATAGAAACCATGCAATCATCGTTTAAAGTCAACATGAAATCCAAATCGATGCTGTTCGATACGATAAAGTTCAGCAGAGTTTATCTTGATGCAAATACGCAGCAATATGATGTTGCATTGTCTGTTACAGTCGAATAATACAGGAATGCGTAGTTTGGCGATTTAAGCATGAACGCACCTTAAGGGGCCGTTCACACAGAATGTGTTTTGCATTCCATTGCACTTATTTTCCAATGTTTTTCTACCATTGCACTTGAATCCTGCATCTTTTGCAGCATCTCACACAATTCAGCATTCTAAANCTGCACTTATTTTTCAATATTTTTCTACCATTGCACTGCATCTTTTGCAGCATCTCACACAATTCAGCATTCTAAACACATAGCATTCGAGTTAAAAGTTACTTTTGTCTCTAGACATTGCGTTTTTTCAGTTTTAAAAAACAGAAACACGCTCTGTGTGAATTGGCCCTTATAGCGCATAAGTCACTGGTGAATGCGACATGTAAAAAAATTATTTTCTTCATATTCTTCCATCAAATTGTCATAAAACGTTGGAAAAAACGTAGGAAAGTATCATAAGGGGCTGTTCACAAAAAAATCATTTTTGCATTCCACTGCAAATTCTTTTTAATTTTTTTTCTTATGTTAGCCTACATGGATGTTTGTTACTCTTGTGCTTGCATCTTTTACAGCGTCTCGCATGACACGTCATTTTAAAAACGCAGCACTGAAGTTAAAAGTTTTTTTCTGTGTTGTTGTCCTTTTAATTACTTTTTAATGCCCTGTGCCTCACAATATTTAAATGCAAAAAATCATTCTGTGTGAACCAGCCCGTATAGTGCAGGAGCCACTGGTGAGCATTACATTGAAAAATTGTCTGTCTTCGTATTCTTCCATGAACGTGTACTAAAAAATTTGTATGAACACATCTTATGGGGCTGTTTACACAGAATTCTAGCTTGCATTCCACTGCTCATCTTTTCCATTGTTTTTTTGTATGTAAACGTGAACTAGATGGACATGTTTGTTACCGTTGTGCTTAAATCTTTTGTAGTGTCTCACACATGACGTGGCATTCTAAAAATGTAGCACTCAAGTTAAAAGTTGTTCATGTACATGAATGACCTTTGCAGCATCTTTCACATGACACAGCGTTTTAATTTTTCATTCCACTGTTCTGTGTCTTGTGTTTTTAAACACAAGTGTTCTGTGTTCATTCACTGGTGAATGTTACATTAAAAAATGCCTGTCTTCCCATTCTTCCATAACATTCTTCCTTCATTGACTATCCTGTTTCATTCTAAAATACACCATGTACTGTAAAATTGGTTTGTGAACAGCATTTCATGTTGACTTTAAACTAGCAGGTCAAGGAGTTGGACATTACTTTGAAATTATTTTTGAGAACATTAACCACAGGAACATGACGGCACAGCAGTCACAACTTTGAGAGCAACAGACTTCATCATTGTCCTATAATATCGTAAAATGCTAACAGGTGGTTAAGATGGTAATGGACATGAATAATATACAAACTGTACTTTACTTTGCCGAGCGCTGCTTTAGCCAAGAGTCATCCCTTTATGTGTGTCTGCCTTTCAAGAACCTGAGGAGAGTAAATATGCATTTTCAGAGCATGTGTATTGTTATCAAACACTTTTCCCTGGCTTAATAAGGTGCTGATGACAGCATGTCACCTTCAGCAGGGTATTCTCAACATCCTCTGTGGCAGGACACTGTAAAGTCACGAGCTCTGCTCCAAAACCTAGTGAACTGCCTCGCTCTCTGCTATCCTTACAAGGCAGCGTCCTAAATGAAATGCAAGTCTTTTAATGCACCACTTCCCATGAGAAACCTGACTACTGCTTACAGTTGATTACCTCAGATAGATTCTGTGGTTATTCTGATGTAGCAAATTATGTAGCACACATAAATATTGCCTGAAATAGTCACTGAGACGGAGCTGTTTTACTCCAATCGTTTCAGAATTGATTAACATTTGAAAATATTTATCGGTATTTCTCACAGTGCAGTTTGGGATTGCCCAATCCTTGAGGGATGAGATACTTTGCCAAAACTAGGAATCTTACCAGACAGCATCAAATCTGGGAGTCTGGTGCATGTTAATAGCTATGTTTCCATCCACCTATTTGTATGCATATTTTGGGGGTACTGCATAAAAAAACACATGATGGAAATGGCAAGATGCGCAAAAATTCGAAAAACTTATGCACTCAACTGAGGCAGATATATTTTTTATCTGATAAGAAAATTCCTCAATGTGCATCAAAAAAGTCACGTGACTTTTGCGCAATGAGACGGCATAACTGGACTAACCAGTGGACTGATCTTGTTGCACAGCATCTGAAATGTTTTAGTCATTTTTAAAAGCTTGAGCCAAAGTCCGTCGCCAAAGTGGTTCGGTATGATAACCTTCCAGAGCTGTCTTTCACAGTTGCATTTCCAAACAGCGGACTGTGTTTATTGCATTTTGTCTGCATGCTCTGAGCCGTAAGTAATTTATTTTTACGAAAAAGACCCACAGTGGCTTCTCCTACTGCAGCAAATGACCTTTTCTTAGTGATATGTGGCACCAGTTTTCAGGAAGTTACGATTTTGTTCTCTTCATCTCGCTTAATGAAAACAGTGCTTTATTCGTTCAAGTTTTCTGCAATATTTTTAATTTTGCGTATAAATTAAATTTATTTAATTAACTTTGGGTGGAAACATAGCTAATGATGCCTAAATAGGCAGCTCAACTAGAGTTTGGAACAGAGCACTGGAAAACTTTGTGAATCTGCTCCAGTAAATCCAATAAGAAGTAGAATTGTGTTCTGTTGTGCATTAAACCCTGGTTGATTCTGGAAAACTGAATCCACGAATCACATATTATTGTGCATGTACATCTAAGATTATTTCTTAGTGTTTCAGATTAAGTCTTGTGCAGTTAGAGAGGAATAGGAGAAGAAGAATATGAATAGAATGACTACACAGAACAGGCACAAACAATTTAGTCTGCCCTCTTGTGTTTGCTGGAGGGAGCCACATACTAAACGCTTACTTCTGCCCTGCAACATATAAGACAACATCTCCAAACAACATCACAGGACAGTAAATGTACAACGACATCACAGACCCAGCAGAAACCTGCGACCCCAGCCTCGAGCTGATATCTTTCTCCAGACAAGGTGCTGTGCTTAGCTAAGGTTCCTCTGGCTTGGTTGCATCTTTTCCTGAGTTAGAGCTGTCATCCGTAGCGACGGTCCCACCGGCCGGCCTGCTGGAGCTGGAATGTGCAGAGGTGTCTTTGGAGTGCGGTTCGTTGGGGTTTGCTGTCTTCCCTTCGGCTCGTCTGGAGCTCCAGCTGCTGCTCTGCTTCTCCTCAGTCTCAGGGCTGGAGTCACAGGAGTCGTTCTTCTTCACCTCGTCATCAGATGTGAAGTCGGAGCTGTCAGACGGACTCAGACCAGCTGCGGCGGATGCTGGCAGTTGAATCTTAGGTGATATCAAAAAGACAAGAAACATTAACTTAATTTGAAAAATCTGTGGTATTTATATAGTATATTATACAATTTGTTTATTTGTGAATTTTCATCCTTTGAGTTTTCATATTAATTTTAGTTTACAATTCAGTCATTTTTGTGCACATTTGTCATTTTGATGTTTGATTAATATTTCTATTTAATAAAACAAATACCATTTACCATTAACATATATACATAAATCTACCACTTATTTAAAATTTAGACTAAATATATTTTCAAAAACATCACATTTGGCTTTTATGGTGCGTATAGTATGATATTTTTTATTGTGTAGACCTGCTTGTGCACACTGTACAGCACTTTGGATCAGTTTATACTGTGTTTAAATGTGCTTTATAACAAAATGTTGTTGTAGTTGTAAAAGAATACGGAGCTCGAGGAGGAAAAACTGCAAAAATATACAATTGGTTCACATGCTGATATTTATATGAACAAAAAGTCAGATGAAATACGAATAGCTTATAATGTAAACCAATGGGATCAGGCTACTTACATTAAATACATATAAATATCAGTTGTCCCTCTTTACCTCTCAATAACGTCTTACTATTTAAATGCATAACATATAATGCAAATATTTAATATTTAAATGCAAAACATATAAGACAATGCAATATGACAGTGGATGATGCATCATATTTTATACTAGTGCTGTCAAACGATTAATCGCGATTAATCACATTCAAAATAAAAGTTTTTGTTTACATAATATATGTGTGTATACTGTGTATATTTATTGTGTATATATAAAACAAACATATGCATGTATATATTTAAGAAAAATATACAATGTTTATATATTAAATATATATAATATAACATTTAAGAATATAAATATATAAATGTATATACATGTAAATATTTTCAAAAAATATACTGTATGTGTGTGTCTTTATATATATTATAAATATACACAGTACACACATATTATGTAAACAAAAACCTTTATTTTGGATCTGATTAATCGCGATTAAACATTTGACAGCAATATTTTAACATTAATTTTTTTTTTCAGTTCTAAAAGCAATATTTAATTTTTTCTCATCTATTTTATTTTATTGCAGCTTTATTTTAAATTACGATTTCAAAATACACTTAGTAGTCTATAACTGATTCAAACTTCAAATAAAAACTTCAAGTACCTGGGAAGAGTTTTATGGTGCATATTTAGTACATGCTGGAATTAACAGTTAAGAGATTACCTGGAATGGCTCGGTGACGCCAACAATGGAGCTCATATTGTTGCTATAATAACCCAGTATGAAGTCCCCAGAATCCTTTGGCAATTCTTCCTCAGTAAAATTCACCTGAAGGTTCCAAATCAAAACTCTTAATTAAAATTCACAAGCTTCAATATGTGACTTAATGAACGCAAGTGAATGCCTTTTTCTTGCATCTAAATGGATGTATGATTTGCCCTTACTTCGTGCTCCTGTCTCAAGAAATCAGACTCTTCCTGCTTGGCCCAAATATAACTCACATAGTCTTTATGATGTTTAAACCCAACCTGTGAAAATACATTTTTGTACTTAAAAACACAAATCAAGTGACAAAAATGTTATAAATGATATATATCTAAATGTTCAGAATTGCTGAAATTAATGAAATAACCTTGTAAAGCCCAATCCAGTCCCAAGAGCTTCGAGCAAAGTTGGGTGCCACCTTGAATTTGGCCACTGCATCTGATATCTCTCTCCATTCATCCTCTACAAAGATTGTTACTAAAGGCATGTCCACCCTATATGGGAACTTAAAGGACCATCACATGTTAAACACATTGCACAAACTCAGCATGAACATTACTCTCAATAAGTGTATACATTTATGACAGGTGAAACAGTAACCTAGTACATTCATAACCGTATTCAATTTGTAGCTTGGCATTAAGGGATTACTTCAGCCAAAAATTTAATTTGCTGAAAATGTAATCACCCCAAGGCCATGCAAGATGTAGTTTGTATCTACATAGGAACAGATTTAGAGAAATTTAGCATTACATCAATTGCTCACCAGTTGATCCTCTGCAGTGAATGGGTGCCGCCAGAACGAGAGTCCAAACAGCTGATTAAAACATCACAATAATCCACACGATGCCTGTCCATCAATTATCTTGTGAAGTTTAAAGCTGCATGCTTGTAAGAATCAAATCCATCATTAAGATGGATGTTTTTAACTTCAATCCAAAGCTTCTGGCTAAAATACAGGTCCAAAATCCATAAAACGCTTCCTCTGGTAATAAAGTTAATCGCCTGTTGTCCTCTCACATGAAAATACACCCATATATTTGTTTAGAACTGTTTTGGACTGCATATTTCTCTCCTGATTCAGTCGAGATGACATTTTCACTAGAGTAAGTAATATTATGTTTAGAGGACTCGTATTTTAGCTGGAAGCAACCGTTTAAAACGTCTTAATGATGAATTTGTTTCTTACAAACACAGCTTTAGGCTTCACAATATGTTAATTGATGGACAGGAGTGGTGTGGACTTATTGTGATGTTTTTATCAGCTGTTTGGACTCTCCTTCTGACGGCACCCGTTCACTGCAGAGGATCCATTGGTGAGCAAATGATGTAATGCTGCATTTCTCCAAATCTGTTCCTATGAAGATACAAACTCATCTACATCTTGGATGGCCTGATGGTGAGCAAATCTCACTGCTCTCAATCTTTCGATATTTCATATTACCCAAAAAAAGGAATTAGTCATTATAACTAGAGCCATGTTAGCATGCTTACCTGCAGAGTGAAAATAGAGGAGACGGGCTTGTGGTCACTGACAGTGTACTCCATGTGACTGCGGTAAAAATGCTGCGACACACAAGTTCCACTGGTTAGACCTGACAAGGAGCTGCGCTTCGACATGCTGTTGCTGACCTGAGCCATCGGCCTCAACCTCCAAAGAATACGATCAGTCCACGCTGGCTTACGCTTTTTACCACTAAGAAAAATAAAGATTCACTTTATAACAATGCAATAATAACAGTAGCACCGCAGGAAATGAATACTACAGATTTTCAGGAATAGCAGCATATATTCACTGAAAGGACACATATAATGGAATATTGAATTTCACTTTATACTATAGAAAAACTATAGAAGCTTGTTTCCACCACTGAATAAAAATAAAAAAGGTAACCGTGACTTTTTAATCTCACAATTCTAACTTTTTGTCTTGCAACTGCGAGTTTACAGTACATCTTTTTTTTTGTTTTTTCCTCAGAATTGCATGAGTTGACAAGCTGTGAGTTACAAAGTCAGAATTGCGAGATATAAGTTTGTAATTGTAAGAAAATATCAATTGTGAACTGACTTTTTTATCAGCACTGGAATTTATTACTAAATTTATAACTGAGAAAAAAAAGTCAGAATTGTGAGATAAAAAGTTCTGATTATTGTTTATTTTCTACTTCAAAAACATCATGATGGTAACGTTAATAATATTTTGTTAATAATATCTTATATAAAATATTTATATATCCAACTTTATATAGAATGCTGGCTGATAATATACTTAATTTTTGCAATTAAATACAAAAATAAAACTGAGATTTGCTATATAGTATACATATGGCTTTATGTGAGTGCACTGCCTGCATGCAAGAAAAAAACTGAGCCCTTTACAAGTACTTAACTCTTTTTATGCCTTCTGAATCTGTGTAGAAGCATGATTTCAAATGAAGAATTTATGCATATTACATTTTCTTTACCTGGTATCATACGTGTCTGTTCCCACATCAAACTTATACGTAGGAGAGAATTTAAGCGGGCCCTCGTGGAAGCCTTCAAGCACAGTCTCACTGTCTTTAGCCATGTTCAGCTGCAAGACGTAGAAAGAGAAGAATCAAAGAGGACACAACTACACTGTCACTAGTAATACTAGTATAGGGAATTCATAGACTAAACAAGCATATTTATATAGCATTGTTTTGTCAACATCATGACCAAAACTAAAAGGCACCCAATGCCTCGTACAAAACAGTCGCTCTGACTTCAATGGCATATTGACATAATGTTATCTGTGAAAACGTGGTCTTTGACAATTAGAAGAACTCACCTGGTCTTTTTCCCATAATGTGGACAATTTGTTATTGTCAATGGCTGCTTTCACAACTTGCATATCCAGGTCCTCGATTCGAAAGTTCAGGTCTCCAAACCAGAAAACCACACTGCAAACATTTGTCCACGAGTCACATCATACAGTTTTCAATATAAATTTCAAGGTCATAAGGTTAGTTTTATTAACTTCCATCATGGATTGCGTCACCTAGGGCAGCAGATCACACAATCACAACAAACTCTACTAACCCCATCTCATCCTACAAATTGTTGAATTAAAACGCATTTGCACAATTTGTTTCATATGAAAATGTACAATTTGCAAGAAAAAAGTAAATCTAACCGTCATTAGAGCTTGAGCAGGTGGCACAATAAAATACGAACGAGACATAAATTGACCACTAATTTGCAGATTCCTTTGTTTTTGACCAGTGATCAAACTGTATAGTATTTTGTAGTAAATTACAAGACAAACAATGCATATGCCATCATGGACAGACTACGTGAGAAAAAAAGCATGAACTGCACTTGAACAACGTACAAGATACATTTAAATTATTTAGCCTTGTCACTGCAATTTCAAAATATTATTAATTAATATTTTATTGCAAATACATGTTGTTTTATTTTAATTTTGCATGAAACACAAGTTGGGTCACAAGTTTATGTCCAACATAAAATCTGGGACCAGAGGCAAAAACAGTTGAGAAACGCTTCCCTGGGGGGAATTATAATACAAGGGCACCATCTGTTGGTGAGATAAATAATTACGAATTATAATAATTGTTTAAAGAATTTTGGCACACTTTCTTCAGGTCCTGATGGAAATGAAATATAGCTGAAGTAATAGCAATAATGTGTTTATAATTTAATTGTATAGCGTGTGTGTGTGTCTTACTCGTGATCCAGGACGGCTGTAGCTGCTTGTCCTTCAAACTGCTGCTGCTGCAGGATGCTTTCAAAGTCCTCCATGCGCTGGTCTGAGTTCTCCATGTGTGCAGGCAGATGACAGTTCAAGAAACAGACTGAATGGCCAAACACGTTCATGCGAGCGCTGACGCCTCCTTTATTCCCCTGCAGACCAAAAGAGGTTTAGAGATCAGTTCATTTTTAGACTTTTTTCATGCGTTCCTGATCATTCTAAACATTATAAGAGTTTTTCCCCCAAACCAAATAAGATGCTAAAGAAAATTGAATACATGGTTCATCAGCTACAAAGTGTCCACATTAATTAACGTTTTCATGCCATGCTGTGGCTTTTTCAAGCATATTGGCTGTTTATGAGTACTTATAGAGCACATAAAAATGCCCTATTCTGCTTGACCATATTTTAGATCCCTTCCTACCCCATACCTAAACTTAACAAATACCTTACTAGCTCTTAATAAGCAGCAAATTAGGATTTTTTTTTTTCAGGGAAAATAGTGAATACGTGTTTCTTATTTTAAAGTGTTACCAACACTGCAATAGTAGATAGATGATACTAAATAACACTGTTCACCACACTTTTAATTGGACACACAAGCAATTTACTCTCCTTCTTTTCAATGATTTGTTACATACTATATATGCAAAATGATGTAGAATTGTATATGGTAAAAGATGTTTAAAGCACTGCAGTCTTTTTGGAAACTGAAGGCCAAACTATATAATAAA
>SCHK01031605.1:881-18511 GCA_004124795.1 Poropuntius huangchuchieni
AGATGATCAGCATTTCTCTGAAATACAAAGCTTTGTAACATACACTATTCCATTCAAAATCTTGGAGTCAATATATATTTTAATTTTTTGGGGGGCGGGGGAATTATAGAAATTAATATTTTAATACTTTATATGAGGGTGAATAATTAAATGACAATTTGTTTTGGTGAACTATGCCTTTAAAATGACTGATTTTAGTGTTTAGTGTATTTTTTGTCAATTTATTTTGAATTTTGAAAGAGGAATTTTAATAATCAGCCATTTATTGGTTTATTGGCCATAAAAGGAACATAATTCTCTGTTTGATAGTATTAGACTTAATTGTAACATTGTTGAATCGCTCTGCATTTTAAATGTGAGACATTCGGAGAAAAAAAAACTGTGCGACATGCCACAACTGTCAAAGATGTCAGTTGATCACAGGTTAATTTAGAAAAACAATCTAAAAACAGCAAAGGCAGATGCAAGAACGTGTCCTGTGAACGACGGTGAAGAGTCACTGCATTTATTTAAACCACAGTCTGGTGGTAAAAGGGCACTTGAATTCCTGGAATTACGAGCTGGATTTTTAAATAGTAACAAACATCCAGTTCTTAAACTGCACACTGACATCTCAAGGTGGGAAATGGACCCCTTGAAGTCAGGAACTTGAAGTGTTCAAGTGACCTGCCGTAGTACCGTGTAAACAACACAGTCACGCCAACAATGAACATTCCTTCCTGTAACCACAAATCACTACAAGTTAGCGTTGTGGCTTTTTTGGTCAACATATTTCATAGAACTATTTTTAAATGTTTTTTTTAATTAAGGGTCAAGTTCATCCCTGTGCAATGGGAGGGTAATTTCCTAAGAGGGCAGCATCTCCCAAGCAGCCTGTTTATGTTGAGCGGAGAAGCGACAAGAGGGCTGCCCTCTTGACAAGTCTTCCTGCATGTCAGCAGTAATTCAGCGAGTCCTGGGAGCCAGCCCTGCACTGCAGGCCTTCAGTGGAAACAATGGAGGAAGACAGCACTCGCTAGCCAACCTTCACAGCCTGCACCTTCACCCCACACGCTGGGCTCTTCAAACGCATGTGGCAGGACCACAGACAGAGGCGATGGCAGTGTGTTCTTGCCCACTTTGCTTTCAATGTTTCACCATAAAGGTTTTTATAGACCAATGAATGCCATGTCCACAAGTGTTATGTAACTAAAACACATAATTAAACCACACTTAACCGAAGTATTAAAAATGGCAAACCCCCAAGCAACATAAATTAAAAATTCATACTATTTTTTTCAGAACTAAATCCTTTGCTATATTTGGACACATCTGGAGAGTATCTGCAGAGTTCCGAAAACTTGCACAAATAAAAATTAATACCATATGCCCACACATAAATAATCTCAAAATAAATCATGCATATTAGATTATTTTTTAAACTTTTAAATATAAAAATATTTTTCTGAAGTAATGTGTTTTTTATACAGAATGTGTTAAATAATGTTCTTGGTCTTTTGCCAGACAGAGCTTATTGTGTGACCAAAATACCAAAGATAAAAATTCTATACATAATGCGGGTCATGACTCACGTATCTACAAACTGAAATACACCTGGACTCATATTTTGAAATATATATGGGCTACTACTTCCAGCTGCTTATTATAAAAATGAGGGAGACAAAATGTGCATGTTTTCAACCATCTATAACATTACAATATAAACACCATAACGTAAATAATGTCATAATCCATCAACAGCTTGGCATAAAAGCACGCTAGAATGCGCAGTGTTTTGACTTTGAACGTTCAGCGCTCACATTTCTTTAATTCAAATCACACAGCCTTTTGAAGTTTAAATCACATTTGGCTGTGTCACGAATCCTGTTTTTTCATCCCCAAATATAAGCCCATAAAATGATAACTAAGACTTATGACCATAAATTTGATCAAACTGAATTAAAACATTTTTAAGGAACACACTGTGATCCTGCAAATATCATGCTTGAAATATCCAGAGCAATCTGTTTCTGCCTAACATCAGGTAGTTAAAAAAAGAGCACTAATTCATCATAGCGTTCACGACAGCTAATTCAGAGACAACGACTGGCTGTGGGACCAATTTATGTTCGCTTAAGCACAACCAAGCCCCCCCATAGCTTTTACATCAGGCCTCTGAGATATGGGAAATATGTTTCTGGTGAAGATGTGCAAGATGTTTTGTGTGAAGGTATCTAGGCTGTCTGAATCACAACAAAAAGACAGTTACATCTGGTCATTATAAAACAGCAGTAACATGAGTGTTTGATGGAAACCTCATTTTCTCACGCAATCGATACAGTCTCAGTTAAGTGCAGCTCTAATGGCGTTACAGTACGTTCAGGGGACCAGATAATATTTCTAAGGATCCTGAAGCTTTTTGAAACTTGAGAGTTGAGCCATATTTGAACTGCACTAGAAATGCAGATGTTTGTAAAACAATAAAAAAATAAATATTGAATCAGTGGAACTACCCCTTTGGGTAGCTTTTCAATGGAGTCCACTTCTAATAAGTTTTTGCACTAAAACATTTTTACATGACTATTTTTATATCTCACTGACTGAACTCTCTAAATGAAACAGCCTGTCTTTTACTAATTATAATACCATTCAAAAGTTTGGGGTCAGTAAAATTACTTTGGTTTGAAAGAAGTGAATACTTTTATTCCACAAGGATGCATTTAATTTAATCAAAAACAACAGTAAAAACATTTGTAAACACAGTTTTATTTTCTATTCACCAAGAATCCTGAAAAACAAAAAGTATCACTGTTGTGCTGCTTAATATTGTCAAAACTGTTTTTAACATTGACAATAATAAGAAATATTTCTTGATCAGCATATCAGAATGATTTCTGAAGGATCACATGACACTGGAGTAATGACTGCTGAAAATTCAGCTTTTCACAGCAATAAAGGATTAAATTACATTTTAAAACAGAAAACCGTTGTAATAATATTTCACAAAATTATTATTGTACTGTACCTTGGTGAGCAAAAAATCTTTTATTTAAAAACCTTACAACCCCAAACTTTTGATTGGAAGTGCTCCTTTAAAACTTGTGTGCAATGCCTTCTTCACATTCAAAAAGACTGGACTGAAATGATTATGAAACTTGTTATAAATAAAATTCAGACCGGGTAAGTTGGTGAACACTGAAGAGGCATTGTCGGTGCAAATGTGGGTGGTCAAGCATTTTTCTTACATCAAAAAGTTAGCAAAACGGTTTTGCTGATTTCAGACTTCTTCTACAGTCCTTTTATCAAGAGACAGAGGAAAAAAAGAGAGTACAGCACATTAAACTGGTGATGGAAAAATTAATGTGGACATTTCACCAGGCATTTTACAGCTTTTAAACAATTCTTACAAATGAATGCAGAAATGCAAAGAGAACCTGTCAGAACTCAAATTATTTTACTAAACATATGCAACACATTATTTGATACAGAGAGCGGCGAGTGGCCAATTTATCAGAGGAAAAAATGAGCGCCCAGATATTCCCAGTTGTGTCGTCGGCAAATATGACGTTCCTTCAGATGCCCACTCAGTAGTACATGATTTTCCCCTGCGAGACCTTTCAGCTTAAACACAAGTGTGACTGTAACAGCTGATGAGATTCATAACACCCAAGACCATTTACTGCATCTAAGAGGACAAGCTCATTCTCCATTTAAACTACTCCTTTATTTCCCACTTATACATTCAGCACTCTACTCATTGTCAATCCAGCCTTGACATTTCTGACAGCCATTTAAGCCCCGAAGACAATCTGCTACTTTGCCACCTCAAGGGCACTGTGACCGACAGACGGATGAAGATGAAGTTTTGAAAGACTCCCTGATTTGCTGGGGAAGTGCTTTTCATGCATTTCCCTATCATTGTGCTGTGTAAGCATCTCTCATCAAATGACAGGCCTCTCTTTATGAGAATCCGAAATTAAATTAGCACATTAATTTTGACTGACTTTATCACACAGAAGCACTGACACTGTTCTTCACATTCACTATGTGTTGTAATGTAAGGCACACTACATAATAAATTAGGCAATGGAAAAACCTTACATAGTGGGACAAATGCTCAGCGTAACATGAACAGTCCATTATTAGTGGAAAGGGTGATTTAATATTCAACAGAACCAAAGGAAATGGGTTTAATTAGATTTTGTGCCTTGAGTCTAAATGTTCAGATATGTGAGTAACTTCACTTTAAATAATACCTTTAATTCAACTTTGAAACGTGTCACCACATATTGGAAATGGGCTTCTTAAACTAATCCTTTAAAATTAGACATCAAGTTATTTCAATGGAATCTCTTACAGCTAACTACTACAGTAGCTATTGTCTAAAGCCTGCATAAAGTACTATTTTATTTGGACATATGCTAACAATTTTTTTTTAATATATTAATATTTTTATTAAAGGAGGATGCATTAAATTGATTTAAAAAAAAATTGCAGTAAACATTTATAATGTTACAAAATAAAGTACGTTGTTTTGAACTTTCTATACATTAAATCCTAAAAAAAACAATTTTTTTTTTTTTTTTTTTAAGCAGCAAAACTATTTTCAGCAGCAAAACTATTTTCAGCATTGGTAATAATAAATGCATCTTGAGCACCAAATCAGCATTTCAGAATGATTTCTGAAGGATCATGCGACACTGAAAGAAAATTTAGATTTGCCAACATAGGAACAAGTTCAATTTTAAAAATATATTGAAATAATATTTGGAAATGTATTCAGATCAAATAAATTAAGTTTTGTTAGACACAAGAAGAAGAAAAAAAAAAAAAAAAAAAAAAAAAAAAACCCAACTCCAAATTTTTGAACGATTACAAAAAAAAGATTACGAGTGTATTGTACATTGTTCTGTGTAGGAGCATGCACAACAATCTTTACTATTCTCCCTAAAATCTCTCATGTTGTTTATTAAATCCTCTTTGCATCATGGCCACATCACTACCTTGAATGTGCATTATTTTCTAATAATTCAACAGCCCATCGTCAATTATTCCTTACTTAATTTCAACATTTACCTATGCAAAGCATTTCAGGACCTGAAAATCCCAAACAAATAAAGATGATTCAATGTTGTTCCAACGCAAACAAATTAAGTACACTTCTACTATACTAACTCAACTGATTGCATGCAATGAAAATAAGTTGTGATTGTGAAATAAATTCAGTAACTGAGTTGAGCATCAGCTCATTTCAATGAAGTGAACTGAACAAGCAAAGCTGTGTTTCTTGAGTGTTTACTGGATGAGTTGAGCCAAAAACTCAACTGGGACTTACTGGTCATGTCTGGTGTCAGGGATACTGCGGTCCATTCTGAGTTTGTCACTCTCAACCTGGTTGAACTTGTTGCGGGAGTAGGGATCCTGCCCTGGCCTCACCACTGTAGCTCCCACGTACAGGTCCTGGTCAAAGTCCTGCCACCTAACCTTCCCTGAAAAAGCGACAAAAATGATTAAACACTGGATGTCAGACAAAAAAGAACATCTAGATCCTTGCAACAAAAAAAGACCAAATAAATTGTGTTTTTCTTGTCATTTCCATTACCAAAAGGCATACTTTTACTCAGCATACAAATAAATCAAATACTGTGGATTGATTGCCTTAACATACTGACTGAGTAGGCTACTTTCCATTTGAACAATTCTGAAACTATCAATTTGTCAGTAAGTACACGTCCAAAGATGCCTATATCACTTCAGACATTAGTCTTGTCATTTCCCAAAGACAAATTTCCACACTATAATATAAAGACCAAAGGTGTACTTTGTACTTTTTTGAATGAAATACTCATGTTTCTTAGAAACATCTTTTTTTAGCCAAGACAAAAAGCCTGAATGCACTGCTGCCCATTATTACATTATAAATCACAGTCGCCCAAAAGAACAAGAAAGGAGCTGGCTAGACATCTTTAGTTGATTACAACCCAGGTGAATCTGTCAAAGAAGACATTTGCCAAATGATAATATATGAGGATATTTGCCAAATGGAGCCATTCCATAACAGCCTGCCTTAAACGATTTCCCAACCACAAGCTTAGGTTTTCCCTCAACAAAAAGTATTATTTTTCCATTCTGATGTTAGTCACATCCCACGGTAACATGGCAGCAGTCGGCGTTGTCGTTGAGTTAAACGGCAGAGATGGCTACGATGATACTTAGACCCCAGAAACATGTGGCAGAATTCGATTATGTTATCTATCATTACAAAAGACTATAAGCAATTAATTTAGCAGGGCTCTGGCAAACATCTTCTGCATTATAATTAGGCCAACCTGAGTGAGAATTACATGCCACTGATGCCAGCAACTCAGCAGAGCTCTAACATCGATTCAAAGGCCAAGACCACTGCCACGGGAATTGTTAATGAACAAGGGACAACATTTCAAATTAGGAGCAGAACCGAAAGGAAAAGCCAAACTCTTAGATATGGTCTATAAATCTTAACCACTTCATGTTTCTATAATGTTCATTTCTATAAACATCTAGTAGTATCATGTAAGCTTTTAGAAAGCTTAAACAAACTAAACAATTATTCATTTTAATATAACAACAACACTACAAATACAGAGTGAACTTCGAGTACATTTTGTTTTAGAGCGTATACCCTCGTCTTATTAACTAGTCTACATGTCCCAACAGTTCCAAACCAGAATCCTTAAGGTGAAATCAAATACTCTGAAGTGCAATAACTGGTGAACATTTGTCAACATTATGAAACCCATAAATGTCCCTGAAAGGTACTAAAGGGGACCGGTGCTCAATCCTGCCAACTAATCGTGTTGAACATGCAAAGACAGCATAAAAGATTAATTCAAGCAGATGAAGAGTCTCTGTTCAAGCCATTTGGGAGAATTCAAAAGTTCAACTTTCATCAGCAAAAAATACTGGCACTTTACTACTACGCTGCACACTAGAATTGGGTTATTTATTTGTAAAAAGCAAGAGTCAGGTAAATCAAAATGCATAGGCATCAATGGATCAACGTTACGCTCCGTGCACAACGGTGATGTAATCTAGGACGCATAAGTTAATGAAAGCTGAGGTTAATTATCCTGACCTGCAATGCACCAAAATCACTGATCCACCAAAGGGTGACAGCCATATTTATAACAGCCCTGTCACACAATTTAAAAGTTCACCTTTTGCAATGGCTGGGACAGAATGATTAGAAAAAGGTCATCTCTATAGCTCAGGCCAGTAATTTAGGTCAAAGAGATGCCCACAGAAAGCTAGAGTAAAGAATCAAAGTCTGGCATCTCCAATACAATGTACAGCGCAGCTGAAAGCTCAGCGAGAACACCCAGAAAAAACAAACTCTCCTTGTGCGAGGTCGATAGCTCGTCCCACGGCAGAGGACTGTAGGGCTGTCATCAGACTAATTAGCTGCTCAAAGGAGAACAGAGCGTCTCAGCTGCGACCTCCACACTTCACTTGACACTGCTAGATTCTAGACAAAGTGCTCTCTGACACGCAGCATGCACACATAGCTGGGAAGCAGGAGGAAGAGTGTGATCATCAACACTTCCCAATCTGAAACACTACATGGTAACATGATCTATTCCTCAATCCTACCCACAGTGAGCACATACTTCATGATTGGTTGCAAAATTTAATATACCTTTAATATTACTAAAAAGTCTTTTTTATTCCAGACCTTCTTGATTTAATTGGTGCACCAAACAAGTATTCTAAATAAATGTATCACATCATGATATGAAGAAAAACATCTGGGAAACACAAATGTAGTGCTAGTGACTCATTCACAGAACGCAAGTTGCAGTAATGACCCCTTATAATTTAGGTTTTGTTTCTATCTTATTTGTATCATATCAACTACTGTAAATATTTTAAGGTTCTTTCAACTTTACTTAAAACTGACCATTTTTTCACTGAATTTTATATATATATATATATATGTGTGTGTGTATGTGTGTGTGTGTGTGTGTGTGTGTGCGCGTGTGCGCGTGCGCTCTGTGACTCAAAATTAGGTTTTTTTTTAACAGTGCCTCTGAATCATAAACGGAACCAATCATTCAACTCCCTTCCTAAGTGATTCAGCTCAGATGAATCATTCGCTCCCTCAACTACAGGTTATTGCTTGGAAATGACCTGAGAATGAAAATGCTAATTGTATGGTTATTTGTTACCAAGTTTTTATTTCCATGTTCCTCGAAAAGAAAAGGGGGAGAAATTCAAACAGGAACAACGTGAGGTGAGCAGATGGCAATTTTAGGCACACTGTCACTTTAAATCTGTTCTCTTAATTATTACAGATGAAATCAGGTACTCCTGGGTGACTGTTCTGCTTCGTGGAAATCTTTTGGGTGACCTAAATTACAAGAGTGATGCAGGGAGACAAGAAACTACTGATGATTCCCCGAAACAGTGCCTGGGAGAACAACAACAGACAGGAAACATATTGTAAAGCATGCAACGACACATGAATTTAATCTGATGTTTATGACAAATTTAATAGAACAGCTCTCCATGGACCCCAGCTCCAGAGCGATTGCATGACATAGAAACTAATGAGCTAAATAAATAATGCATTTGCAACCTTACTACAATACTGCTTTTAAATGCAGCATGTCTATAAAAAGCACATGTTAATATCTAAGGCTTAATGTATTAAGCACCCCAGTTTGGTTAGATCACAAAGGAGTACTTTACCAAAAGGGAATAAAGTGTGCAGATACCAAGTTCTTGTCTTCAGGCTAGTTATAAAGTCACTCTCATGAATTTTTAGGTGCCCTCAAGTGAAATTTTCTACACCTACTTCTGCAGAAAACCTCCCGTTCTGTTTACGGGAGAAGAAAAACCTGATGCCCTGTTTTGCGCAAGCTGTTCATTAAAGTCCATCTTTGAGCATTTCCCTGAGAAGAAACACTCCATTATTCATCTGGGATGGAAAAAGAAAACTTGAATTACGAGAGCGGGCTAATCCTGACATGAGCTGATTATGCACATGGGTTGTCAGTTTGGCTCTTACCTGGAGGAAGGGTCTCTAGGCTGTGGGCTTTGTCATCTGCATTGCTGTGTGATTGAATTCTGTTTGAATTAATGCCACTCCAGTCATCCTGCCAAAGAGAGGAACAGATCATGAGCATAAAGGCATACCGCACAGGTTAAAATGGCAATTGAACAACAAATTAAAGAGAAACTGGTTATGAGCAAGCGGTTACGGCTGTTATAGCAATTCAGTGGTGCTGTATTATACTGCCATTGGTACTATAGTAAAACATTCATACATTTTTCTTCATGCAGACTCCAAGAGGACAGAAGATATTTTTGCCAAAATGGTCCAAACCTAAAAACTCAAAATTACTTCAAATCTAATTTATTCTACATTGAATTAGGTCCAATTTTAATAATACAAAAAAGTTGATTTCAGTCTAGTTGCTGTAGTAACTGCAGATCTCATGACCAGGAGCTTGTGCTGTGCTGAATCTCTTGTTTTATCATATCCACTCATTTTCTATTAAGGGGAATTCTATCAGCAGATAATCAACTGAGGCGAAAACAACTCATTTTATCATTTTAAAAACAGCTATAATCTGCTTTTAAAAGAACAAGTACAGATGATAATATTGGACACAATGAAATTATAGCAACTGTTAAATATAATCACATTATTCATTAAGAGTAATTAATATTCACTAGAACGGGGCAGTCAAAAATCAATATCAAAAAGTAAAACGTAAACTATACCAAGTGTTTATTAGGACCAAACACCAACAACAACAACAACTTAGTGGAAAATATGCTGTCACAACATTCAAGCAAGATGAATGAAAACAACTGTGTTTGCCTATTATGGAAATTACGGTAATCTTTGTGACAAGCAGAAAACCTGAGGCCCCGTTTTGTGCAAGCTGTTCATTAAAGTCCATTTTGAGTGCTTTCTGATGACTTTTCCCTGAGCCTGCAAGTCTTTTAGACTAGTCTATAATCTGTAGACACAAAGCTATTATCATTCTCTGACTTCACCGCATTTTATCATTAGCAGCATGTAACCAAAATACTTTGTTTGAACATGGAAGAACGAAGGCCATTTATAAAGAAATTCAAGCATGACAGTCTTTGTTCAAACTCCTTTGGTTACATGCTAATAAACAATAAAGGCAGAGTATAACTGGTGTTTATTATTTAACATTCTTAGACTTCTAATACAAGGAGCTACAGCATCTAAATTGGTACCGAGAGTCATGAAATTCCACTGGTACCAACTACTGAAAGTTTGGTATTGTGAAAACCAAACAGACCATGAACTCAAGAAGAAAGCCTGAGCAGACACTATTCCCACTAAACCAGGGCATACCACGGCCATGAGCCAACAGAAAGCTGGTGAAGATTACCCAATCTACAGAAGGCTTTGGCATCAACAAAACAGTCAGTTCATTTTAGCTCCCTTGATAACAAATGTCGGAAAATACGGGTATTCTGTCAATCGTGTCAAGGCCAAGCCCATGAGTAACAAACAACCACACAACAAAACACAGAGCTAGTAATAATTCACGCCCGACCCTCTGCCAAGGTTAGCAGTAAATAAATGTGCAGTCTGGACAAGCAGGGCAGATTGGGATTGCAGAGCCACTTCCAAAGCCCACTTGGACCATCGTCTGGTGCACCAGCTCAGGAAAACATGATTAAACCCACAAATGTTCCACTGAAAAAATTAATAAAAATAATCACTTATGACTATTTTATACACGACGTAATATTAAGTGTTAGTGCCTCAAATCAACATGTCAGGAAAAGGATTTGTTGGAGCCACTGACATGGATCAATGATTTTAATATAAAACAAGTTACGTTAGAATTCCCAGTGCTATAATAGCTCAAATCATCATGACGCCTTTGCTGAGTTTTCAAGCAAAGCCAGAGTTTTGACTGACCCAGATTGTGATTCATGTTAGGGAATTCTGGCTCTTGGGTCAGCAGGGCGAGGGAGCAGGTGTGAGAGAACGCTGAGAACAGAGGAACGTCCTGCCAAGCTTCACGGAGCTTCCCCTTAGCAGCTGGTCTTCTTCTACAGCTCATGACCTATTACGAGCTATTGGCAATGACATGCCAGATAACCAAGTTTAGAGCTCAGAACACATGGAATTTGCAATCTATCTCCATTCATCATTTCATGTTATGAGGAGTTCAGTCTTCAGTGTCCTGCTACAACTTTTCTGGCTAAATATTCAAGGCATAGATCACATCATTTCTAAAATGACAACTATAAAATACGCAAAACAAACCATTTTTTCTTTTTTTTCTAAAACCATTTAAATGGTTTTGATCTTCATGTATATAAGTATTACGAATCACACAGGTTTTCTGCTGATATTCAATTAATTGTAGTAAAATGTATTTTAATTGTGTCTGTTCAAAGAGGTTAATCATTCAATCTTCCATTGATCATAATGAAAGAAAAACATTACCCAAAATTAAGTAACGTGAGCTTGGATGTTTTCTACAACATGGCAAGTTTTTTAAATACTCAAAGTCTTAATAAATACTCAAAGTGAACCATTCCGTGTTACCAAGACAATAAAGAACATCTGATTTACTATTTACCTGAATGAGGAAAAATAATTAGGCTATATCAATATCCATAAACTAAAATAAGATGGTTGACAGATTCTTCGTTTTATTCAATTTTTTTAAATGTATAATTTCATGCTTAAATGTTATTGCTTTAATAAAAAGTGCTTTTTAAAACACTATTTAGAGGACTTTTTGTAACAGTTGCAAAATAATTTCAAAACAACATTTTCTAAACTACCTAAAGTATCATGCATCCTTGAAATGTGAGAAACCCTATTCATGAAAAGTGCCACTTTAGAGCTGCGAAACTACAGAAAGATGATGTTTTTAAGCTTTTAAAAACTTCTTTGGTCAGTTCACTGGTTGCCATATTTGAACACCAATCTGCTATGACAACAAGGTCATTGCTATAAATTAAATTGAAGAACAGGAAGCATCATCAGTCATTAAAACCTTATTAAAATACTTTAGGCAGAAATGAGGAGAGGATGGCATCTCGGTGAGTAACGTCTTTTACGCAAGCGACACCGCTGTCATCGTCAGCTGCCAGGAACGCGTAGAAGATGC
The DNA here is from genome assembly GCA_004124795.1 of Poropuntius huangchuchieni. Lineage (NCBI taxonomy): Eukaryota > Metazoa > Chordata > Actinopteri > Cypriniformes > Cyprinidae > Poropuntius > Poropuntius huangchuchieni. The sequence goes on from SCHK01031605.1 coordinate 13,019, forward strand.
AATTCACCTCAGCACAAAATAAAAGGACTATTTTATCCCTTCATTACTGTGTGCTACAGGGTGGAACAAATGAGTTTCCACAGTGCTGTGCTACAACAGGAGCAGGGCACATACTCGCAATCCATGGTTGGGTGTCAAAACAAATCAAAAACATTTTTCATCACAGCTCAATGCCCAACGTCATACATTTTGACAAACCCATATGTGAGGGCTAAATTTTCAATGCTGTAAAAACTGCTTCGACCACAAATATCAGCTTGACACTTCCTAAAATAATCTTGTTAATTCTACTCTGCGCTGCCAAGACAGAAAGAGTGAAGCAATTAACAGACATCTTTCATTTACATCAAAATGTAATATATTTAGCAAGGGAATCAGTGCATTACCTCAACTACTGACTATTGGGTGGGAAGCTTATTGACAGCACAGGTGAGGACAGATTTAATGCGCTACATTCTAGCATATTGCTCCAAGCAGTTCTTTTAATCTCTATATTCAGCCGTGCCCAGCTTGGTTTTCTCTGCANTGCTACATTCTAGCAAATTGCTCCAAGCAGTTCTTTCAATCTCTATATTCAGCCGTGCCCAGCTTGGTTTTCTCTGCATGTTTGTGCAAAATAGGTTGACATCATGTACACTCTCAAAAATAAAGGTTCTTTATTGGCCTCTATGGTTCCATAAAGAAGCTTTAACACCCATACAGCCACATTTATTCATCCAAAAATGAAAATTCTGTCATCATATTCATTCACCTTCATGTCATTTCAAATCTTTCTGAAGTAAATCCTGGCCACTGTTTTCAATATAATACAGACTGGGAATGTCAAGCTCCAAAAATGACCAAAACGCACCATAAAAGCATACAAACCAAACCAAAACCATATAATAGCCACTGAATTATGAAGCATGTTCATAATAAAAGCAGCAATATCTGTTCAACGTAATTCAAAGTATCAGTTCAATTCAGTATCAATTAATTTCAGAAGTTTCTCTCAACCTAAATGTACTGTACAACTAAAATTTCAGTCATTCCTCACACAAAGACTATCATATGGCTTCAAAAAACTTGGAATACAGCAAGTCAGATGGACTACTTCTACAGTTCTTCGACATGAGGTTGTGTAAATATTAATGAAAATGTTGATTTTTCGGTGAACTAATCCTGTAATTAGTGTACATTGGTGGCTTTAAAAATTAACAAAGGGAAAACGCTTTCTCCTTACAAAGCAGACTCTGTAATGGACAGATGGATGTAAATATTTGTAATGGTAGTACTGAAAAATCAAAACACATTTGACTGCTTGATCCATCCAACAGCTCTAGACCTAAACTGTTGTTTTTGTGGCAAAAGGGTTTGCTTCTGTCCAGCTGTGCCATTCCATCATATTTCTGAGTGTGTATGACTTTTGTTAGACTGCCAGTTACCACCTGACACGGCAACTCCCCATAGATGGAAAAACTCAAGACAGGTTCAGCCTCACCTGCTGGCGACGGAGACAATTATTCAACCCAGTCACACCCAGAAATCAGCAGTCATGCTGTGAACTGGGGAATGAAATGAGTCGCAGACTGGCCTCTGACTCCAAGCAGGTGAAACAGAGCTTAATTAAAGATTCAATTTGATCAGTGATGGGAAACCTTCAAAGCGTTGACAGCTGAATTAAATTTATTCTAAGAGTGTATATCCATCCTCAAAATTTCCAAAGTATATAATTTAATAAAGACTAAAAATGAGGAAGGATTTTGTCATTTGTCCACCATTTCAAAACTTGAACTTCTTAAATTCTTAATAAGCTGCGTGGCATTTTAAAATGATCAGCCTGCAAAATTAACCAAAATGAAAGCTGATTTAATTAGCCTTTTTTTCTCAATGACATGAAATGAATATCAGATTAAACATAGAAAATTACTTTGTTTAAAAAAAAAAAAAAAAAAAAAACAGAAAAATTAATAAACAAAAGTTTGTTAAGTTGGAAAATTTGGCTAGCTTTAATTATCTTAATATAATTCAATACAAAATAACTAAATCTGGTAGACATTTTCCAAATGCACTTAACTTGTTTTGTGGTATATGCCAAGTCTGCTTCATTTTGACAAAACGCAGAACCAGAAGCAGGATCCTATGTTATAAAAAAAATTATTTTCTCCATATGTATTCCAGATGCAAAATTAAAATCACAATTAAATCAAAATATTGTGGGGGGAAAGGTACAGGACTGACTGCTTAATGTCTTTTATAAGGGAAAGAACTACTAATCACATACAGCATGACAAATTTAATTCCTATATTCAATATACTCCACTTAAGAATCCTACGGTGAATCATCAACTTCGTAGCATACCATCCCATCGTCACTATTTTATATTTAATTTCACTTAATGTAATAAAGCCTGTGAGTCAATGACAAGGTATGGTATTGAATGTCAGACCACACAAGCATTCTGGCTCCAACAAATCTGAGGTGTGTTACTGTACCTTGAAATACAAACTACGTCAATAAATCTTCAGTGACTCATGAATTACGTCACTTCTTCATAAAGCATGCATGTCTCGTCAATTTCTAACCAAATTAGGACCTTCAAAGAAGACCTGTTCAACATGACTTATGCTTCAATCAACTGTTTCCTTCATGACGCTCTTATTGTACATACAAGATTTTTCCATTGTGCTACTGTTGTACTGTTATAAATGTATTAAGCATAATGGTGAGAGCACTGGTCCTGTGTTTGTACACTGCTAATTACGTTTGTACTAGCTCCTAAAATATGCTCTCAATTTTTTATCTTGAAACCTTCACAGAACTCTAAGCATTTTGGATATTATACTACACAAGATAATAATAGTTCAACAGATGTCTATTAATGACTAAGGCTCAGTGACAGAGTTTTGCATCATGCCAAGACAGACACAGTGATGGGGCGTATGATGGAGGTTGACAAAGTAAAAACAGACTTCTTTTCTCTCTTTTTCAGGTAATAAGGCTTGAGCTGCTTCGTCTGCGAAGACTGTAACATTTTTACCATCTGTATGCTAGATGTTTGGACCTGAATTTGAAACTCTAGCTCCCAAAATTTGCATCTTTGGCATGAGTCACGCTTTCATGTTTGCTGAAGCCAACCCCACTCTTTGCATGCTGGCTGAAATGTTGGCTGGGAGCTCTAATGATTACATTGAGCTGGATTTACAACATTAGTCTAGGTGTGGCGAACCTAAAGACAATAAAACAAAGAGCCGAAAGAAGACAGTTCAACTCCTCCTTACACTCTGAAATATGCACTAACACATTATAAGCTGAGATATAGTAGGAACAAAGGCAACTGAAACTGTCAAGCTTGTGCTGAAAGCTTCAGTCAACAACTAGTCTGCTAGATTTGAAAGAAAAATTTGATTTATAGTCATTATTAACAGTAGGAATAAGAACAGTTTTATATTTACATCAATGACATGATTTATTTATTTATCCAGATCTATTCATCACCTCAACCCCGATCTTCTTGAGGGGGGTAATCAAATAAACCATCTCACTAATCTACTAGTTGGTTGTTGGATGACTAGTCAAATATCGAGACCCCATCCCTAATTAACCAGATAAGTGAGCTACAGCTTACATGTTAAGCAGAGGTAAATGACCTTGCATTCTCGCTGCTTGGTAACACTGACGGAATGAGGAAAAACCATTAGCATGCTGCCCAGGGCTGGTATAACTAATGAAGAGCACCTGGCCAGAGCACAGAGGCTTTGAAGAGCCAAAACCTCTGTTCTCCCACCCACAGACAGCTCGCTAATCAAGCCCAGCATCACAGAATTACTGCAATTACCTGCCAAGAGATCAACCAAGGCACCCTGCGTGCGCTGACAGCCCATAGCCACAGTCTCCTTCCCATCATCCCACTGCAGGAGAGCCGCTCAGAACCTGTGAGTCGATTTGACCAAGACCTGTCAGGTTAGTGTGGCTGAATGAACGCTAATTTTTCCACACACAGAGCCTCCAAGAACACAAGACCCCAATTAAGTAGCTTAAATGCCAGTGCTGATGAGGATTTGCACAGAGAAATCCAGACAACTCTGTTTGCTTAAGATTCAGAGCTGCTCTGTTTGCAGACCGTGAAGTGAAAGTGCTGAACAGGGAGAGTATCGTCAAATTTTACTCAAAAAGAAAATCGTCTCCACGGTGGAACAATTAAGTGTCCTTCCGGAATCTTTACCGACTCAAGCCAGAATCTGACAAGATTTGCAGCATTAAATTATTCAAAGTTACATGCATGCTTGTGCAAGCCAATGAATGAAGATGTGCTACTGGTTTAACAATAAGGGCGCTGAAGTCAGTTCATGTGTTATGAAATTGACTTGTAACAAAACAAAACAACCAAAAAATACTAAACAAAACAAGACAAAGAAACTAAAAACAAACAAACAAAGCAAATAATATATTTAATATGAATAAGAATATTTGTAAAAAGCATTTTTGTGGCAGAAAAAAAAATCAGCTTTAGGCGTATTTATTAAATTAAAAATATAGGTTTTAATACAGAAATGGCAGTTTTTAAAATTACAGTGATAGAATTCACATAAATTATTAAATACATTTCCTCAGCTGGCTCTGGATCATCGTTACTGTTCAGAGCCGAGTTCTTTTCACAGTTGTGTCATTGAACAAAGCTGTTAACTTCAGGTTCCTGAGGGGTGGGGGGGCGTCTCAGCAAGCGGCCTGCTGTAAATTGCTTTGGATGAAAAGAAACTGCTAAATGGCAACATCCTGCTCGTTTATAGTGTTGGTTTAGGTTTCCTCTAAAGGGCATCTCTGCAATCAAAGCAAACATGCAGCTAATAAATAAATACATTAAAATAATGTTACAATGTTACATTGACTATAATTCTAGGAGCTAAAAGAAAACACAAATGCTAATCAAAGTGTCACTACTAACAAAAACGTACATAAACTACGAGATGGTTGTTGGAGGACTAATCAACAGTTACGACCTATCCCTAATCCAAAACCAACAAATAAGCAAAAGAACTTCAAACCTGTCAAACCATCAATAGAAAACAAGTCAGAAGTATGCCAACATGATCTTTCCTTTTAGAGAAATGATCACTTCTGTTTTGCTACACTTGAATTACATAAACATGCTACAATCAAGCTGCAAGTGGCTGTCAGCCTGAATTTGTTTCTGATGCATCAGCACTGGGCAGAGCTCAGTAGAAAGCCATTGACAGCAGCGCCTCTCTATTATAAGACTGTAAAAATGGGCACAGTGCTTTCATACATTCAGCCAACGCAAAACAGATGCATGCATGCGAAGGCATTTTTTTAGCTAGCATTTACACAAAAACATGAGGAAGCTATCTCTCATGGAAATAGAAACCTCAGGAACAAAGAGATAAAATAGGAGCTTTTATAGACAACAATCAGGAAAGTAGGATGAGACACACACACACACACACACACAGAAAAAAAATTTATGACATTTTGAAGATGATACACAAGGCCTT
>SCHK01031653.1:0-11236 GCA_004124795.1 Poropuntius huangchuchieni
TAACCCTTTAATTAAGATAAATGCATAAACTGCAGTGTGTCAGACTGAAACATTTGTTTATACATGTGTGTCTGATTACCTTATTCTTGCAGAATTAATCATTACTGCTGGTGGAGAAAATATACCACCCGTCCCTATTGAGGACTCCCTAAAAGAGGAAGTTTCAATCATCAGCAATGTCATGCTGATTGGAGACAAAAAGAAGTTTCTGTCTATGCTACTCACACTAAAGGTGAGTCTACATTTATTAAAGGAATAGTTCACCAAAAAATTTAAATTTGCTGAAAAAGAACAGATTTGGAGAAATTAAGCCTTATACTTGGGGGACCACAGACGATCTACTGGTGAGCAAGAAATGTAATGCTAAGTTTCTCCAAACCTGTTCCAATGAAGAACAACCTCACCACCACTGGATGTCCTGAGGGTGAGAATTTTTTTAGTGAAATTAAATTTTTGTGTGAACTATTCTTTTAATGAGACTGTTAAAATGCACATTTTACCAAATATTACGTTCATACCATCAAAGATATCAAAAAAATCTTTTTGCTCCATTTTTCAGAATGCATTTTATTAATTTTCTTTTATTTTTAGTGTAACATCGATNGTTACGTTCATACCATCAAAGATATCAAAAAAAATCTTTTTGCTCCATTTTTCAGAACGCATTTTATTAATTTTCTTTTATTTTTAGTGTAACATCGATGACAATGGAGACCCCACAGATGAACTGACCCCATTAGCGGTGGAATATTGTCGGCAGCGCGGTGTAATTGCCAGCAAAGTTTCAGAAATCCTTAACAAAAAAGAGCCAGCTATTTACAAAGCCATCCAGGAGGGCATAGACCGTGTAAATGCCAAAGCCACATCCAATGCCCAGAGAGTCCAGAAGTGGACCATCCTTTCACGAGACTTCTCCATATCGGGCGGAGAACTCGGTGAGTGTTATTTCTTCATACAATACAAAGATATAAAAACAGAACAAGTGAGTTTATTGACAAACTGTATCTAATACATAGATGTCCATGATTATTATATATTTTTTAAAGTACTGCAGAAGTACATTTATCTGTCAGCGTGACAGACAATAATGAGAAGCGTTTCTGTCAGTAGCTCTCACGTTTCTTTACAGAACACATTGAACATATATTTGCCTAACTGCATTCCTTAATGCATAATTATAGTAAACTATGTAATTACTAATTAGATGTGAATGTGAAGTTTTTTGTTGTTTTTCTCAGGTCCAACCATGAAGCTCAAAAGACCTGTCGTCAATAAAATGTATGAAGAAGATATAAACAAATTTTATGGTGAATAACAGAAACTGTGGGAATTAAATGGCTGACTACACTGGGATCGTATTCTTTTGCCTTTAATAAACAGTAATCTGTATTTTGCTCACTCCAGGGCTTCCAATGGACCTCACTATTATAACACAAGTCAAACTTTACATCATTTTATACAAGTAGATGTATTACCTTCTACAAAGTTCCAATTAATCAGTTTTATATCTTTTTTTTTTTTCATTATAACTGGTTCTGTATATTCTGTACAATATATGAAATCGGACTTGATTATATGTACGTGTATTACTGTGCAATTACTGTTCATATTGATGTTAATATAAGATCCGTGATGAAGTAAATTTGTCTAAGTAGAAATAGGCTTAGATTGAGTCTGTACAGGTTAATAATACTGTTGCTTGCACACTAAGTATTGTTGGTACTTCAAACAGTAACAGCCTTACTATAAAGAAGCATGTGTGACAATTGTTTGTCCTCCTGCTGTTCAAATTTCACCTAGCACATTGAATATTTATGAGAGTGAAGATTATATGCTGGAATATATAAATAAATAATATTATTAGAACTCTATGTGTAAAGTATGCATTTGTATGTATATTTTTGATTCCTTTTATATATGACTACCCTATAGAATAATAAAAAAAATGTAATTAAGACAGTTTCCCAATTGTGAGACTAACTCAGAATTGCGACATGACTCACAACTGTGAGAAAAAAGTCAGAATTGAGTGCTGTTCCTGTCTTTGAGGGAGAAAGGAGAAATCCTAATTGTGAGATATAGTGACTTTTTTTCTCAGAATTATTAATAACTATTAAACTCTTATTGGTTAAGTGTTTATTAGAATCTATTTGCTTTGTTTCTTTTATGAATGTAGTGACTATGGGAGGTGCAGGGAAACCTCCTGATATGTTCTTGTCTGCCAGTGTGCGTCTGTTCTCGAACAAAACAGAACAAAGCGTCTCTCTGATAAGGGTCAACACTGCAGGCACTGTTGTTTAACTCCTCCCCGCCCCCCAGGTATTGTTTATATTGTGTTTCCAAACCAGTTTTGAGGTAATGCAGAAACACAAGCAAGAAACATCATCCCTCCATAAAAGCATCGTCTTTTGTTCACTTTTTCAGACAGTTTCATTGAGACTGATCTGCTTTGTGTTCTGCATTACCAATTGTTGGAAGTTCTTTTATTAGAATTGCACATGTCTGGTATTACATGCAGATGCCAATGAACTATAATTATTTAAAGTATTTCTTCTGACACAGATTATATGTGAAGTAGCTGAGAGATTAGATTTTAAGATTTTTTTTTTACCATCATCATACAATGACATCTAGACTCATTATTCACTCTGTATTATACAGCATTCTTACTTTTAAATATGACTTTTTAACTACATCCAGCTGAAAAAATATTTAGCTTTAAACCCCCGTCAAGCTTTTAAGGCTTGTACTATTCTGAACAATGTCTGATACTTTGTATTAGCGCTTCTAATATTCGTGTTTATTACCACCTTAAGATGAATCACTTCTTGTATTTCTTATTTTTAAGACGCCTTGGATAAAAGCATCTGCTAAATGAATAAATGTAAAAGTGTTAAACACTTTTGCAAAAGGAATCACAAAAGCTGTCCTAAAAAAGCCGGGTAAGATGTGGCAATGCATAATTTTTGTCATGTGACCATTTATTTAGAAATACAGTATACTTGCCATGGCTTGTAAATAAAACAATAAACTTTAAAAATTGAATAATGTGCTGTAAGATTTGGGAATGGTATTGTGCTTTAATAACCTTTTCCCCCTCAATATTTTTATACCTAAATGTAAATAATTCTCATGTCACCCAGTTACTGACCTTATTTATCCCTTCAATATGACACATATTTCTCTCAACAGCTTGGTTATTGCTGTTCTGACTATCAAACATTATATCTGTCCCTTAAGAACAAAGTCATCTGATCACAATCTTATGTACAGTACGTTCAGTCAAATTAAGTAATCAGTTCAACTTGCATAACTTCACCAGTAAAAAAAAAAAGTGCAGGAAATGAACCATTTTCATTCACTATATCGCTGGCCAGATGAACTAGACTTTGAATTAAACAAAAAAATGCACTATATTCTCACCGTCTTATAACTTTGTGCTCCAATTGAATCTAAAACTAATTTAATACTTATTAGGTCAAAGGTTGAGGATTTGATCTATCTGATCTGGGCAGGTTTAGTGTCTGGTCAGACTGGTTCTGGATCAGTCTGGAATGTCCCCTCATGGGGGTGCGATGATTGGCTTTGACTCTTGCAAAATAGACTGACTGTCTGAAAAACTTTGTCCCTAAAAATGACTTGCATTGGTTTTGGATTAGAAAACTACAAAATGAGTGAAATCTTACACAAGTCTTAAAGTGATAGTTGATCCCAAAATGAAAATTCTGTCATCATTTACTCTCATGTTGTTTGAAACCTGTATGCTTTTTAAACTTCTGTGCAACAAAAAAGTAAATCTTTAGCAGAATGTTCCAGCTGCTCTGCTTTATAAAGCTTTTGCTTTTAACCTTTGACCCTCATTTCAACAATAAGAAAGCTTTTCTTATTTTTTGAACCATACCTTTATTATCAAGAATGCTGACAGAAGAAAAGGAAAAACACAAGAGCTTTTCTTAATTTTATTAGGCAGCTATCAGCTTTATGACACTTAATGTAGGACTTGATAACATATTCTCAAGGTGTAGGCAGGATATACAAACGATTTATTAAAAACAGAGCAAATCTGCGCTCATGTGTTCATAAGACACTCTGTTCACAGCGGTTACATGAAGTTCATAAGCAGACTGCATCTTCAAGAACAATTTAATTCATACACCTGCTCAACAACGGCAAATAAGGTCTCCAAGATTTTGGCTCCGAAAATCGGATTTCTGTGTGTCCATGTTAAACTGGCTGTTTCACTAAATACAAGCCCGTACTTCTAGTCGCTTTAAGCAATGTGAACAGAGCCATCTAGTGGTTTGTGTAAGGAACTGCAGGTGTTTTGTTGTAGTGTACTTCACTAATGCGTTTTTACATTTTCATACATAGCTTACAACTGTGTTTAATAGTAGGCCTTTAATTGAACTTCTAAGAATTTATGTAATGTTACTTTAACTCTCCATATAATGCACTGTAAAAAAAAAAAAATTGATTTGCAATACATAAATTAACATAAAATCTTCAAAAAGTAAAAAACAAACAAATAAACAATTCAATAACCTGCACTGTTAGACAGGATTATAGCTTAGAATGTCAAGAAAGTTTTCTTAAATGATGTTCATGTTTTGTCAGTAATATATTGTAAAAAGTTAGAAAGGACATCACAACACTGACGTGTTTTGTGTTAAACAAAGATGCATATAGGCTTGATATTAGTAAACTAATAATGATTATAAATGAGTCTGTTTTCTTATTTAAAAAATATGGCTGTTGACATTAAATTCCACAATTCATATACAGTATGTCTGAGAAGAAAAGAGAAAAACATGCTGTGCTCTTCATTTTCATTTCAATACCCATTTAACATTACAAAATGTTCCAAACAATGGGCAACAAAATGTTTTATGGTTTTATGAATTATATTTTCTTGTAATTCTGCTAACCTTACTTTGGTATTGAGAAACCCCTTACAATCCTTTAGAAAGCAGTATATGGAAAATGTATGTATATGACAAACATATTGTTAGCATATTATTTGCTAGTCTGACAGTCCGTGTGTGACATAAATCAAGGTGTACTAAATAAGTACTGTAAAAATGTTTTAATAAAAATGAATTAAACTGTTAAAAGCTCTTTGGCAAGTGATATAAAAGTAATGATAAAAGTGAAGTGCAAACTCATTTAGTGATGATAGCAACAGCTTTCTTCATCCAAGCATTGTTACTGAGCAGAGAGAGCATGAAGCGAGACACATCTCCTCTTGACACAGACTGACCGATCGGCAGACCATTTTCATCAGGGACATAATAACCTTCATGAGTGAGGAACTCGTCGGCTTTGAAAACAACAAGAAAAATAACACTAAAATTTGTGGTAATCTAATAGCTTTGCTGCAAAAGCAAACTTCCAATAATGATTCATTTGTCATATATATATATATATATGGAGAGTTAATTTGCAAAAAACATAACTTTTTTTTTATTTTATTTTATTTTTTTTTACAATTTTCAAAAATCATGTTTTTTTCATTGTGCATTCCAATTAGTCTCAATCAAACTACAGTTGGGTTATTTTGATTAGGTTAAAAAAAAAGAACTAGAAAATACTGCTAACACAATAAAACACAATAACAACATGATAACATATTAAAAAACATGATTTTTGAAAAAAAAATAAATAAATTATTCTGTGTATATTTATTATGTATATATAAATACACACAGAGTATATATTTTGAAAATATTTACATCTCTCTCTCTCTCTCTCTATATATATATATATAATAGATGGATAGATAGATAGATATTGTAGATAGATACACAGATAGATATAAGTTTGTGTTTTATTAATAGATCCCACCTGTTGCTGGCGTATTCTTTAGACCAGGAGGACGGACAACAGTCCAGTTGATGTCGTCAGTCTGCTTGAGAAAGTTTTCCATTTCATACATGTTGTTCAGAACACTTCTAATCATGGGAAGCAACATGAAGCGGATGAGAAAGGATGAATTGGAGCCTGAATAAGCTGTGAAGAATGTCATAGCAATCCAATTACTACACCAGTCAAATGATCAGACAAAAAAAAAAATATATACATGAGGAAAAGACCGTTCAGTTTTGTATACCATACATAATAACACCACTTACGGTCAGTGTACCATGAGGTCATGGTGATGATTCGATTGACTTTGACTTCACGCATAGCATTTAATGCTGCCTTCATAGACTGGGTGTAGCCAGTGACTCCGTAAAAAAATGAGATCGGAAAGCCAAGACAGGACAACACAGCATCCTGACCTTTGAAGTGCGGTTTCAGGCTGTCTTCTGAGAAAATGTCTGCTTCAACCACCTGTCACATAGCATGCGGTTAAACAGTACATGGTTGAGGCTGCATGCTAGTTGTAGCCACTGATTACTGAAAATCTGATAAAATGTGCATCATCTGGACTGGAACACATGAAATATTATCTACATTATTGCACTGCCACAGCAGGCAGATTAGTGTGAATCGTCTCATTATTTAGAATTGCTGTGTCTGGATAACCTTCCTTAAAAAATCTTTAACTCTGCACACAAATGTGAGGCAAGCAAATCATGTGATGATATCAACCCATAAGTGAAACACATTGAAATTTTATGCCACCCTTGTGACCATTATGCAAAATTTTAGCTGTCGTTTTCAGTGATACTGTACAAAAATGCATATAACAACTACAATAAAAGATAAAAAACACTCGCATACAATATATAGTAAGTTATGCATTAAAACGTTAACATTTTCACTTCGGTGACTCTTTAATATCAGTCCAATTCTAAACGAAAAAGTCATTGTCCAGACTTCAGTCAACTAGGTAAGATAGAAAATATACACATACTTCATATTAACTACTCATTTTGTCTTGAAGGACATTGCAAAATTATGTTATTGTGAATCTGCAGTCCAACCCATTACTTGCATTTCAAAATGTCACTATGCTTTTTAGAAACAATAACAATGACTTTAAGCTTTCCTCCTACAAATTTACCTTGAGGTTCTCGTGCGTCAGCGTCAGTTTTCCCGGGTTTCTGACGACGGCCGTGACGCTGTGTCCTTGCTGAAGAGCCTGGTTGAGCAGCTGCTGCCCGGTTTGACCAGTCGCGCCAAGAACAGCGATCTTCATGATTTATCCTGACAGAACCTTCCTGATAAAACACGAGAATGTGTGAAATAACTGCTGTCATTACATGGTCGCACTCGTTTGCACAACACCCCAGAGTAAGGGCTAAAAACACGAATAGGACAGGAAAAAGGTTAGTGGAAGTTCCGGAAAAGTTAGTTTTGATTAACTATCTTCTGCTTGTGATATAACCTGCTTAGCTAATGTCCGGAAATGACATTTATTATGTCATAAGACTCCTCCTCAAGGACAACAACATTAACTTAAATGTCTTTGCGGACACATTAAGACTGAAAGTGCGTTTTAGGGAAAAACACACTTTCCGAAGGAAGATATTTGTAATTGATCTTAAGAATGTAAGCATCACCAAATAAAACATTTGTTATACCTGTCGCCAATGCACAAATACCTAAGAAAACGACTAACTTAAGTGACATAACGCATGTAATCGAAACGCACTGTGTAAATGCGGTGATGATGGTGCGGTGCAAAGAGCCTTCATCCTACATGGATCGCAAAAAACACTTATCAGTAAATATATTTCTAACAAAGAGGAAACTCACTCTAAAATCGCTCCTGATGGCGTGGGTGGCAACGCAACAGTAAACACATGCGCTCTCTGCTGTCAAACAGCTGCTGATATAACTTTCACTCTTGTGGACTCCAGTGCGCATGCGCATTACGACAATTCCACGCAAGAGTCCTACATCAGACCTAAACGCTTGTTTCTCAAAAAAGAAAAAAAAAAGCTACTGATATTATTATTAATACATGACATCACATTACAGTATAATAAAAAATGTCTCAATCTGTTTTCTTTTAAAAATGAAAGGTGCTGCGTAAAAGAATTTTATCAAATATTCTAACTTTTATTATACTTAAAAGCAGGTATGCTTATTTTTATTTTTAAAAACGAATGTTTGTAATCAATAACTACATAAGAACTGTGTGAGTGTCAGTGAGTGCAGTTTATGTTCTACAACAAAATCATGTCCATTATGCTTACGTAGGACCGTATTTTACTCATGAATTGAAAACCCAAAAATATTTTGCAATGACTAAACGTTTTTCTTTTACTATCTAGACTTTGTTGAATGAAACAGCATGCCGAAAAAGTATGAATAAAGAAGTGAAAACGTGTTGCCAACATCACCAATGTCAGAAAAGAAAATATCATCACGTGCAGTTCTGCATGTTTGTTCTCAAATACTGCGACCACAGAAATATGTAAATGGGGAACCAATTAAAGTCTTTAAAAATTCACGTAGCCTAAATAACGCGAACTGTACTGAAATGATTCCAGCATAACCTTTATTTACAGCAAAGCTTTACGCGTGAAGCACTTTTATTTGATTTCACACTGCAGTAAATAAAAAAGGGACTTTAGTTAGACACAACTGTGTTGACAGTGGACACCACTCCCCCTTGTGGTTAATATGCTACTGTCACAACAATCACTTCAGTTCCGTTTTCAAACACAGAAGTTGGGAAGAGTGTGAAGGAGTCTTTGGTTTCGCATATTCAGATGTCACCATCACAAGGGCAGTTAGTGTTCAGCATTCACCATGAAGCTACAGGTTTGTCTGTTCCTCGGCGTGACAGTTTTCTGCGTATCGACAGCTGATTTCTCTCCTCCAGTGGTCAACATCAGTCTGGACTTGCCTGCCTATCAGCGATGGGCTCCTCTGAAGAACCTCTATAACATCGATTTCTTGAGAAAAGCTGCATCTGAGGTGATCGAGTAAGTATCTGAGAGTCTGGTAAACACACGCACGCTACGAGAAAACGTTGCTTTCGTTTGCCTTCTTGCAATTTTGACCGGAACCAGGTTAGCCATTAGATCATTTCACCGAGCTGACAAATGTAAAAAGTTTACGCGCAGAATGTGTAATCAAATATCACAGGATGTCACCAAATATTTAAGTTTGCAAACGCATTAAAATGCAAGTGATAAACATACAGCGCTGCTGACATTCCCCTCCATTTTTTAATAAAAAATATTTGGTCACACATTATTTTTAAGTCCATTTGTCGCCTGAATAAATGTATAATTTGTTAGTAATAGTAAGATAGTTATTAAGTCTAGGCATTGGGTACGATTAGGGATGTAGAATATATTATTTGCTTTATAAGAACAGTTTATGTTAATAATAGGCATGCTAATGAGCAACCTATTGAGAATTAGTCCCTATACTAAAGTGTTAGCATATGTACTTTAATTTTGTAAATATTATACCCTAGATCCACATTTATATCTAATAAACCCTCTTTTGCAGCTCAACTGTTCCAAAATGGGTTCATGATGCAGTTAAACCTATAGTGAAGGCTCTGGAGAAATACATCCCACAGCCGTATGCTGGAGAAATACAGGGCATGGCATCCTTCTATGGCACTGACATTGCAGATATTGTGCTGTTGAACTTTGCCTATGAAGTATCTGCGTAAGTACTACACTTTCTGGTACAGTAGCCCTCTTGAAGTGTTTTAGTTATCAATTTATTTTCAGCATTCATTGTGGTGGCTTTGCTTTTTTTTTAGCTTTTGCACCAGTATTGTAACTCAGGATACAAAAGGCAATATATACCATGGCAGAAACATGGATTATCCCCACGATGTGCTCAGAAATCTTACTCTAGATGTACTTTTTATTAAAAATGGAAAGGTATTATTAAATTATACATTATATTATATTGTATTATATTATACACTTGAATCTGCAAGTAGTTTCTCTCCAGGTGGCATACAGAGGAACAACTTTTGCTGGTTATGTTGGGCTGTGGACAGGACAGAGCCCCAATAAGTTTACAGTGTCTGGCAATGAACGCGGTAGGTTGATTTTTGATTTTGAAGAGATTGTCTAGTGAATTTTGTGTGGTTTTAATTTATTTCTATATTTCTGCAGATAAGGGACATTGGTGGGAGAATATAATTTCAGCAGTCTTATTAAAAAGTTCTCCAGTTAGCTGGTTAGTGCGAGAGGTGAGAGAACAAATGCATATAAAATTCTAAATATAATTTAGTATTTCAAAGTACATTTACTCACTGGTGCAAAAATGACTCAAATTTTGCATTGAATAAATCTGTATATTTTGGATTTAGACTCTTGAAACAGCTGTGGATTTCCAGGATGCAGTATTGAGACTGGCCAAGGTGCCGATCATTACAGATGTTTATTACATTTTGGGTGGTGTTCATGCGGGTGAGGGTGTGGTCATAACCAGAGACCGGAGCGGATCAGCTGACATCTGGCCTTTGGATCCACTTCTTGGAAAGTAAGCACCAATAATCATTTTTAAATGACTTAAATTGAAATAAAAGACATAAAGTGATGCCAGTGCAACATTAGGCTCTCATTCATATAATACTAGTGTTTTCCTTAAAGGTGGGGTATGTATTTTTTCAAAAATGCTTTAGAAAACTGAGTCGGGCCGAGTACCAAAACAAACTTGTAGCCAATCAGCAGTAAGGGGCATGTCTACACTTGATGCAGAGCAGAGAATGCTCAGTGCACAGGATGGACATTAGCCGAGCAGAGCCACAGAAAGATAGAGATGGTGGATAAAAAACAAAAGAGGAAAACACCTGCAGAACAAAAGAAGGCTTAGGATAAGGCAAGAAGTAGGAGAGAACTCAAAGCAGTTTGAAAGCATGAAAATTTTGTCATTAATCACTTACCCCCATGTCGTTCGAAAGTGACGTGACATACTGCCAAGTATGGTTACCCATACTCTGAATTTATCCCATCCAAAGTGCACACAGTGGGCAGCCATTTATGCTGCGGAGCTGTTAGAGGTTCGGTGCCTTGCTCAAGGGCACCTAAATCGTAGTATTAAGGGTGGAGAGAGCGCTGGACATTCACTCCCCCCACCTACAATTCCTGCCAGACCCGAGACTCGAACCTGCAACCTTTGGGTTAAGAGGTCGACTCTCTAACCATTAGGCCACGACTTCCCCCACAAAACCACCAGTATAGACATCGACCGAAGAGGACAGGATACGAACCCACGCGTGCAGAGCACAATGGATTAGCAGCCCATTGCATAGCAGTTCCAAACCTGTAAAAGCTTCATTCGTCTTCAGAACACAATTTAAGATATT
>SCHK01031714.1:0-10256 GCA_004124795.1 Poropuntius huangchuchieni
CGGCATCTATTTTTTATCTCCGCAAATACAGTGCGCTGCGTGACGTCTGCGCATGCGTGTCACTTCTGGGCTGTATACGGTTCACACCTTTTACAGTCTATGGTTCACACATGACACGAGACCGATGGCAGTCGCATTTAAATGACAATGTGAACAACAGCGCAAAAGAAAAATCGGATTTCAGCAAAAAATCCGATCTGAGCATTAAGACCTGCAGTGTGAACTAAGTCTTATAATAGAGTGCTGCAAAGATTTCATATTTTTGTAGGGCAAAACCCAGAAAAAATTGCATTTAACACTTCGGTTAGTTAATATTGGTTATCCCTAAAATAAGGTTAATTAACACATTCTCAATTTATTTTTATGTTATTTAAGGACCAATTCTCACTATTAATAGCATGCATATTACTAGCATATTGGTTAAAATGGTTTTGTAATGCAATAAAAATAAACATTCACATAGTGCTGAATTCATTTATTTGACTTGAACAGCTTTTGACATTAGTATATCACTCCATGAAATTGCATTGATGAACACATGAAATAATTACAGCTACAGGAACTACAAACTCTCTAGTCCTTCAGTAAGAGACATTCCCCCCCAAGACCTCAATCAGCCCAATCCTGTCTGAACAATCTGAAGGAGAAGCAAACAAATGAGATGTTCAACTGATCTGCATTACTACAGCAACTACCAATGTCTGCATAAGCTGTCTTTATACAAGCATGAGAGCAGGTTGATCTGGATACAATGAGCATCAGACCGTGGACTAGCTGATGTAATGTGAAAGTCATTTTTTTTTTTACAAACCACTTCAGAACCTATAGAGCTGAGACTAAAACAGGGCTGTTGGATCGGTGTGACAAGTCTGAGTTTTTTTTTGTTAAATGTGCAAATCAATTTTTTTTTTTTTAGAGGCATTTGGAAATCTATACCCATTTCAACAGGAATATTATAGGTTTATACTTCACAAATGTCAATAAAGCAGATTAACAGAATATGAAACACCACAGAGAAACAAATGTGTTACATTGACATGTCGTCCATTCAGAGGTAAGGCTTTATCTAAAATATGACAATGTAAATAAAACCATGTACTGTACAAACACGTCAACATTCAATGATTTTTTTTGTTTACATTTTCATTTGTGTTCCAGTACAACTTCATTATTTTCCATTTGAAGTGATAAGCATTTTTATCAAATTGCATTTGTAAATCTTCCAACCATTTTTATTTGTATTCCATAAGAACTGAACTAACACAATAAAAAAAGCAAAGGTCACACACACACAATGGTCCCATGATCATAAAACTCCTGAATGATTCTGTACACTGATGAGAATTGAGATGTCGAATGCTGAACTTGATTTGAAACTGAATATTAATACACTGCAAAAAAAAAAAAAAATTCTGATCGCTATATTTGTCTCGTTTTCCAGTAAAAATATCTACGTGACAAAAAATATATAAAATGTTGTAAACAAAATCCATTTAACTGAGAAGCAAAATAAGACATTTTCAAAGAATATGCTGAATTAACTTTTTCCCATTACCCCATTAGGTATTTTTGATTTTATTTGCAACTACGTTTGTGCAAATGATTAAAATATGGGGAAGAAAATCACCAATGAGTCATGAAAAATAAGTATAATTCAAGATAAGCTAAAAAATTCACTGGAAAACAATACAAAATTGACATGAAAAATGGTCTTTGCACTGTTACGTACACACACACACACACACTTTTTTGTTCCATATGCATAAACATTGATCAGAAAGCAGTTGAGACTGATAGAATGATACAGAAGCTCTGCGTGATACAGGATGGACTATAACTACAGTAAGGCATGATAAAATCCCAGTGCACTACAGTGAAATGGCATAAGATTCTCTATTTAGAGCCAAAGCTGTGTGTTAATGGCCAATAACACACTGAACTAGTGTGGAAGATTTTAAAGCTGAAACCCATGCAGTAGACAGAGGAAACAATGTATCAACATGCATCATCTGACCCTAAAACTTTGATAATATAATATAATACATTATAATATAATATTAGGGTGTGTGTGTCTATGTGTGTGTGATGGAAAGCATGGCTGCACTAAGGTGACTGCTTTAATTTCAGGAGTTACAGATCAAAACAAACAGCTTTTCAATAAAAGCTGCCTGACACATTCAAGATAATACTGATATCCGGCCAGACGTGAACACAAAAGACAAACAGAAAAACAAAACAAGTGACAAAAAGAAATGTGTCCATATATATTAACTCATCCAACAGCACATGCCATAAAAACAACAGCCGTTTCTAACCTTTAAAAACATATAATACTGAAATAAATAACAGCAAGTTTTTGATAAACATCTTCATGTGTTGAGAGAGTCAGTAGTTTGGGGTTTCTTTTAGTTCTGTTTGGGATATCCAGTGTGCTTTTGTGCATACAAGACGCCTCTTTAAATCTCCCAAAAACAAAAAACTTTTTCATAAAACAAAAGAAAAAAAAAAAAAAAAGTGTATTACTGTATACATACTGAGCCATAAGATTTTTTTTTTGCCCATTTGCGCAATTAAGCTCACTTCTCCATCAATTCTCATTACTGTAATACAAAAAAAATAATTAATTATATGTTATTTAAATTGTAAAGTACACAAGTAAGGATCACTGCATTACAATAGTGAGAATTGGGATTAAAACATGCTTAATTATCCTAAAAAAATAATGCAACAATGCAATCATAATCTCCATAAAATAGGCTTAATGTTCTTTGCGCAAAAACTGTTCTGTTGTTTATTTCATATTTCACTGTGACGTTTCTTCATGAGATTCACCCACCAGTAGAATAGTGGAGGGCCAAAACCACCTGAGACTTCATTAAACCTCATTCAGGAGTCTAGATCTTACCTGAACTAGCTCTAGCTCTGCCGAAACCTGTGGAACACGGATCTCATGATATGTTTGTATGATGAAAACCCAAACAATCCCATCATGCACTGGGTCTGGACTGTACCATCTCTTTGGAAATGATTCCTGAAGATCAGAGATGTAAACTTGAGGAAGCTCTTGAGGAAGAAATAAGCTCTGGGACAGTGCGTGGATGCTAAGTTTTCTTTCCGCCAGAGTTACACCAGACATGACTACTTATTAGCTAATCAACATCACCACACGCTACTAACAAATAAACACCTACGTTAATGAAGTCAGTTGAGCTCCAAGGTTTTTTTTTTGTTGTTTTTTTTAACTGATTCTACGTTATTAATCTGATATGGAGGAGTGCAGAGGACTAGAGTATGTTCCGCAACTGGATATCCATGTTAGCTAGCATCTGAGAGAAAAACAAATCTGATAGGGTAAAGCAATAAATAAAATATCCTAGCATCATACATATTCATAGATATTTATATATGTATAAGATTATACAGCCCCGTGAACTTATTCTGGTTGTGATCTGAAAAGGCATTAGTGTTAGAATGAGTTATTTTGACCTTCATTCTTCCTTTCGTAACGTTCATTAAGTGAAACACCTCTGAAATATTCCAGTTTAAAAGGTGAATCTCACAAAAATATCCAGGTCCCACAATCAAAAGGAAATAGTATAAGAATATATTTTCCATGAAGTAAATGAAGAACTTCATTAATAATATCTTAATAAAATCACTGTATTAATTACTGCAATCAAGTGAATTCCAATTATTTAATTTAATCGGCATATGTTAGCAAATACTGTACAATGTCAATAATATATTATTTGTTTTCAAATTACAATAATAAAATGATTTTTTTGCATTTCAGTAATAATTGCTTAATTGTCATTAAAATAGCATCACAATGTCCTAATGAGCTCAATTTTCTTCAAGCAAAATAGTTTCTTATGTGTTTCTTTTGATTTTGGGGTCAATTGTGATCTGAACACCTACTTGACAGGTTTCGTGAGATTCACTCTTTTATTGAATAAATAAAAGTGATGAAGAAATGCAAAAAGAAGGATTGATGACATGATCTAAATTGCATTCTCTAAAGTGTGTGGCTTATTTACCTATAATCATAATTTTTTTTTTTATTTATAGATTTTGGCTCCCTATTCCTGCCGTGTGATTGGTTGAGGTGAGGTGATTGACGGGTCTACACACGAGTGAGGAAGCCCACATTGAGGCTGCTGGGTATTTGAATGGTTTCCAGGGCCAGGGAGGAGGGGTTAAAAGGGAAGGTCACGGGGTAGATGACTTTGGTGTCCATCAGCAGCTGAGGTGACTCCTTTCGATCCCGTAAACGTGTCTGGCAGAGGAAAGACTCAGGTTGAAGCATTCACACAGACAAACATGCAGTAGATTTAAGCAGGCTTAAAAAACACAAGAACTATTTATATTATAAGGTCGAGTTATAAACATACCTGTATTGTTCTTATGAACAGTACTGACACACGCTCTTCAAACGCGTTGACAGGTGTATACAAGTTCAGCACCTTCACAATCTGGACAGAAAATAAGAAATGATGAAAGAGTGTGTGTGTCGGGGGTTTTATAATAAACTAAAACCAAACTATGATAATATTATAAAACATTCACACATAGTCCTGTATCTGGAAACATTACCACAGTAAAACATGAAAAAAAAAAACTAGGGATGCACAATATTGGATTTTTGCCGATATCTGGTATGCCGATATTTCTGAACTCATTTTAGGCTGATAGCTGATGCCGATACTGATATATTTCCTTTTTGTTTGGAAACAACACAAAGTCTCTCCTGTGTGGAAATTATGAGGAAATTATTTTTACTTTTGGATATTTTTTTAACAAGAATTTATTAGAATTAACCCTTAAATTCATACCTCGCGTCTTTAGTGACCCACTTTCACTACCCTCTCCCTCTTTCATTTTTTTTTTAAGTTAGATTAACAGTCAAACCCAGGTATAGTATGAGCAGTGTGAAACGTGATTACAGATAACCCAGGATTCCATTTATCCAGGGTTTAGGATGACCCAGGGTTAACAATTTCAAGTGTGAAAAGCCCTATTATGTGCAATGCATCTTTATTCATCGAAGTGGCACTGTTTTATACACAATGATGATGTGATGTTTCACTCATAATTACCGCAGGCATAAAACAAAAGAATATCATCAGCAAAAACTGAACTGGTTTGAATGGCTTTACAGATGAGCAATTACTGTATGCAATGAAATATAAATGTCACTGTCATTTGATGGTGGATGTGGTGAATAAGCTGCCAGTGATTAAAATACTGATTTTGAAGTCATTGAAAATGATAGCTTTGAGAATATGGTAGAGATTGCGAATATGAGCCAGATGCTGGATGTACTGTGGAAGTGCGCTCTGACAATGACAGCGATGGTAAAATCTTCTACTCAAATTGAACCCTTCCAAGCTTCAACAGGCAACGAAATATGCTTTATTTTATTCTTTTGTAATTGTTCTTAAAATATCAAGAGAGTTCTTTGATATTGCAGCAGTTATAGATCCATCCATGCTGAATATATAGGTCCGATATGTAATAATGATTGGCGAAACATTCATGCAGTCCAATTCCGATTCCGATATCGGTCCGATAATATTGTGCATGCCTAAAAAAATTAATTAATTAAAAACATTAAATAACATTTAATGTAAATGTGATTAAAACATACTTTTTATCATAATCGATTCAATTTAAATAGTCATGAACACTGCACTGCAATATCTAAATATGTAAATACTTTTATCTATTTTTAATATAAAAACGTTACCTCATGGGATATTACAAAGCTTTGCATATTGTGAAATGCTCTATAAAGGACCATTTGAAAATGTGATTTTTGAAATAACTGTAATGTGTGTATTCTTTAAAAAAAATAAAAATAAAGTAATGAGCGACTACAGAAGACCATTAAGTTGTGACATTAGCAGGCCTGAAATGTTATAAATTGTCTGTTTCAAATAATGAATACGGGATGGTAAAATCTACTTACACAAATAAAACGGTAAACATGGAAAATGAATCAAGTGGTCTGTAACAGATACAAACGGATCATGATCATTTGAAGTGTTCTGGGGTGTGTTACCTGTGCTGTAGAGAGGCTGTTACACATGGAGCAGATGGCCTCAGCATCCTCATCCGTCTTCTTCTTGACCTGCAGTAGTTGTGCGGCCTGAATCAATGGTTCCAGCGTCTCTTTCGCACCGCATGTCATGAGGTTCTTATCTCTCAGCCACTCCTCCAGCTGACTCACGTTATACCTGAACACACACACACAAACACACACACACATATAAACCCTTGTACTGGAGATAAGCTGACTAGAAATAAAATATGGCCGAAAACTGAATCCTGATATAACTGTTCATACAATGTAATCTACCAAAAGACTGGGGTCGGTAAGATTTTTAGTTTTGAAATAAGTCTCTTATGACCACCAAAGTGGCAGAAAATATAGTAAAACAGTAATACTCTGAAATATTATTACAATTTAAAAAGTTTTTTATATTTTAATATATTTAAATATGTAATTTATTCCTATGATAGCAATGTTGAATTTTTAGTAGCCATTACTCCAGTCTTCAGTTTGTGTCAAATTCATCTTTAGAAATCATTCTAATATGCTGATTTGCTACTCAAGAAACTCTTTCTTATTATCACTACTGAAAACAGATATATAGAAAGTTTAAAAAGAACAGCATTTATATGAAATATAATTTTCTTGTAGCAATGTAAAAATCTATACCATCCCTTCTGATTGATTTAATGCATTTTCACTACATCTCATTTGGATCCTCAGGCAAAGATCAATAATAATATTAGCTATGTTTCCATCCGTCTATTTTTATGCGCATTTTGGAATATTGCATAAAAAATGCTGGATGGGAATGAATAAAAAAAACGTATGCGCACATCTGAATAGGACAAACTTTTTAGCTGAAAAAGAAGTAAAAAGAAAAAAGTGCACAAACTATGATGGAAACACTCAGAATAACAGAGTGTTCTCAGAGCACTCAGAATAAATTCCTCCATGCGCATTGAAAAAGTCATCTGACTTAGCGCTATGAGATAGGACAACTTGACTAGCAGCAGACCGATCTCATGCACAGCATTTATATGTTGTTATGGTCATTCTGAAATGCCTGAGCAAAGTCTGTCAAAGTATTTCTGTATAATTTTCTTACACGACTGTGTTCCCAAACAGCAGCAACCACCTCCGAAATGACAGCATTTATTGTGTTTCATCTGCTCGCTCTGAGGCGCAAGTAAATTATCATATATGAAAATTATTATCTTTATTGGCTTCACCTAGTTTTCTTACTGCTATTTCGTGCCAGTTTACCAGTTTTCTCTTTGACTCGGATGGAAACAGTGCTTTATTTGCAAATATTTTATGCAATATTCCAGTTTCGCGCATAAGTTTAATTCAAATCTTTGGATGGAAACATAGCTATAGTCTGGCTTTACACAATTTCTAGGAATCAGCATTCTGAGGTTTTTATTAGTCAAGTTTACAAAGTACTAGGTTAGTGAAATGAGAGTTTCTCTGAAAGAACTAGTGGCTAGTAAAAATTAAAGATTTTTTAATGTAAGAAATAGTTAAAGTTTAGATTAATTTATACTTCATTAATATTCTACATATCACTATTTGTTATTTAATTTGTAATTTGTAATTTTTATTGTAATTTATTGGAATAAAATGTTAATATTTATTTTAATATTTAAAAAAATGATGTTCAATTGCATTATTTTTCGCAATGGTGTCAAAATTATTTTCAAGAATTATGAAGAATTACTGGTATTGACTACTAACATTTACAATGACAACTCTATTTGGTTACAACTGTATTTATCTGGTCTGTATTTATATTTTGCAGTGCTTTATCTGCACACACCTGATCTGCATGCCCTTGCTCCAGGAGCACATGTCTTTACGCAGCAGCAGGTTGTTGAGGGTGACGGCGCCGATGATGTAGAACTGCTGCTTGACCACTTGTTTGATGAGCTCCGGGTCGGTTCCGTGCTGACACATGATGGAGTGGAAGGAGTTGAGCTGCCGGATGATGGAGTCCAATGTGTACGTCCCTTCATCAGCGATACTGGATGTCCTCTTACGGAGACCTGTGGGCTTCACCCCGGAAACGCCCTGGATGGTTTCATGTTCCAGCATGCCAGAGACTGCAGAGAGCAACAGACAGCGGGATAAATACACAGGGAGAGAGAAACAGATCGATAGATAGGCACCCAAAGGTCACATGCTCACCGATCATGGGCTGCAGGATGTTCTCCATACACTTGATGAGCTGCTGGTAGATCTGAATGGCCAGATCACTCAGAACCTGCCGGTACTCGGCCAGGTCAAAGTTGGAGAGACAGTGATCGTTCTGTTTAGGAGTGTTATGCTTCATGAATTGCTGGAGAGAGAAAAAAGACAAAGTGTTGATTCTGTTTGAAAAACACTGGAGACAGAGAGAAACTGTGGCCACATATGTAACGAAGATAAACGTCATCACTGTGTAATGTACAGGATTCCCACAGTTTTCAGTGACTTTTCCTCCAGCTTTTTTGTGATTAAACAAAATGCTCTCTCAAGATAAGAAATTATATTGTGCTTTAAATTATGTGCATTTTTTAAAACCTAAAATTTTTTTTTGACAATCTTTGTGAATATAAAATTATTCTAAACATGCTTTAGAATATTTCAGCAGCTAAAAATAGCTTTTTATGAATATAATCGCTATGAAATAATAAAAAATTCCATCCATTAGAAGCAGGAGCTTAAAAAAAACCACATCTTGACTTTATTCACTAACAAAGTTAATCTTTTTTTTTTATTTTTTATTTTTTTTTTTTTTACAGGAAATTGAGTTTTATATGTTTTAGTCACAATCTTTTGACTAAAATTTAGTTTTAGTCATATTAGTCAGCTGAATTTTTTTTTGTTTTAATTTAGTTTTAGTTGACTAAATATAATAAGGAGCCTACTATATTCTACTGTTTAGTCATCATTTGAGCATTTCTCTAAAATTTCCAAACTCATTATATACTCCAGGAGATAAAATCGGTTATCCTTTTAATATGAATGATATTAAGGTTTGACATAATTGACTGTGTTTGCATGAAGTCTTACCAAAACGAACATTTTATAATTTTGTGTTTATTTATCCATTCAAGTTTAATAAGACATGAAAGTGTACTCAATTCTGTACTCGTACGCTGTCTGAGAGATGGCTTTCTATGAGCACACTCAGAAAACCGGACCAAACTGAGTTCTCTTTAGCATTGTAATGCTTTTGCAAAAATGTTGTTGACAAAAAACTATGATGAAAATTATTCATCAACCAAATTAACACTGTCTCTGTGAGCTGTGCTTTATATATTTCTATGATTTTGACAAAAAGACAATGTTCGTTTTTTGCTTGAAATATCACTAACTGCACCTTTATGGTTCACTGACAACCTTTTGTACATGGGCAGAACGAGAAAGACAGACATCTCACCTCGTCACCACTGTACTGTTTCAGGCAGTGCAGGAAACGACATGTATTGGACAACCAGAAGGAAACAGTCTCAAAGTCATCACCTCTTTTCTGTAGAAAAACAAAACAGTAATGAGAAAGGAAGATATTTAGCCTTTTTAAGACTATTATAAAAGACAGTTGTTTTAAGTTATAACATTTTAAACGTGAATGGTTTGTGAGAGTGTGTTGAGACCTTGAGGATCTTCTTGATGCTGTTGATGACGGAGGTGAGTAAAGATCGGACTTTCTGGTCATCATTAATGTAGTCGGCATGACGCAGACACATGAAGAGGACATATGCCGGCAGACCTGGTATCAGATTCACTGCCACTCCACGAGGCTTTAGCTCTAACAAAAAGCACACATGCACAAACCAGAGTCACAGTCTGTTTTTTTTTTCTGTTCTTATTAGAACAGAACCAGGAATTGGGTAAGCTGGAATCAAACTCTATGACCCCGTTTACATTAGTGCGTTTTCATTTTAAAACGGCATTTTAGAATGAAAACGATCCTCGTTTACACTGGCATTTCAGAAACGATCTCCGTTTACACTACACAACCTAAAACGCATGTCACATGACCATTCATGCATTATCTATGGGTACAACAACGAGCATGATGTTATTGTTTACCCGGTCGTCAAGGATACGCAGAGCGAATGTGGGCAGACATGCCATCGTTTTCAAAAGTCTCCGTTTTCGACCTCAAAAACGCCGGAGTAGTATAAACGATAGGCGTAACCGTAGCAAAACTTATGCG